>VXAZ01001058.1:1873927-1940321 GCA_013399875.1 Gymnorhina tibicen | reverse complement strand
TGCGCCGCCCGCGCGCATTAAAGGGGCCGCGTGCGCCCGCGCCGCCGAAGCGCCCGGCGGGACCCGGCGGAGCCGCCGCGGGGCCGGGGATCGGGGAGAGCGGCCGTGTCCCCGCCACCACCCCGCTTCATCCCTCTCACCGCCAGTACCGGTGCCATCGGCTGCGCCCCCGTCGCCGCCTGCACCCGTGCCAACGGCTCAGCGGTGCCACCGGTTACCTCGGCGCTACTGGCTGCACCCGTGCCGCCCGCGCCGCCGGTGTTCCCGGCTGTACCGGCGCTGCGGGATGCGTTAGTGCCCCTGGGTGTCGTTGATAATGTTTTTGGTGCAAATCGGGGATTCTCACTTGTGATGTGAGCTGGCCGACAATCCCCTCGTGCCGGTGGTATTTCGGACACTTCGCTGGAGGGGGTCGGGCAGCGCTTGGCTTTCTGAACCCTGCCAAAGGTTCAGCCCCGGGAAACTGGTGTCCAGAGCATCCCACGGCAACATAGCTAGGAAACTTCCGTTTTCCCGCAAAAGGAGGCTGGGGGTCTTCAGGAGAAGACCCCATGATGCACATTCCCAGCCCTGGGTTAGTGTCTGTGCTGTGATCATGACTGCATCAAAAACCTTCCCAGGGTGGGATCTTTGCAGGAAAATCTGAACAACTTAAAGAGCAAATGCCCACAGGAATCAGCACTGAGGCAACCCAGGTCATTGCCGGATTTTAACTATCTTGCTTTTTTCATACTTTTTCTTCCCCTCCATCCTCCCAGGGGGGGATGAGAAAGGTCATATCTCCTCCGCCACCACTGTTCCCGCTCCACTGCTGGGTGCCCCTCCCCAGGCGCATCCACCCCCTCTCCCTGCCACGAGTGATGCATGACCCCAACAGCTGGAAAAGCATCTCACAAACCTCCGCTTCCCTCTCCTTGCTCCAGCAGCTGTAAAAACCTCCACGTCTCCCACCCCACTCCAGCAGGCAGATGTAAGCATGCACAGGGTTCCCCGCTGCCCTGCCTCCTGCAGTTCACTTCTCTTTTCCCCCATCCCGAGTGGCATTTCCCTGGGAGCAGCAGAGCAGGGTAGCGGGCAGCTCACGGCATTCCTTGCCCCAATACGGCCACGCTGCTGCAGGGCAGAGGGACTTTCCCAGGCCTGGACTCAGTCTCCTTAAGTCACCCCACTCGATATGTAAGCACGGGCGCACGCCACGGTGTGAGCGTAAACACCAGGAGCACAAGGCAAATTGCCTGAAATGAGCCTGACGCGTCAGAAAAAGCAGGAAAAGTTGCCCTCCTGCGCCTGTGGCAGCTGTGTGTCTGCTGGCTCAGGGCAGCACCTTTGGTGCGGTTCAGGTCTTTGGTTTATCCGCAGCCTGAGCGTCTTGTGAAGCAAAGGAGCAGATCAGATCTTTCTCTTGAAAACATGTTTATCTTGGAAGATAAAAGACTGAATTTATCCCTGTTGCTTTGCGGGGTTTCTCTGCTCCAGCCATTTAGCATTTTCTGGGCTTTTTTTTTTTTTTTAATCTGTGATGTTTCACTTAATGAATGGAAGGCAAGTCCTGTACCACAGCAAAAAGACTCAGGACATTAATTTTACAGGAGCCAGGCTTTTATATCCCAGTGACCTTAGAACAACATTAGAATCAAATGTATTTAAATAAATCCCTCAGGGTTGAACACACTTTCCAGCAACACTGAATATCCTGCCAGAGCACAGATGGATTTTCTGCCTGTCCTTGTGGTCCAGAAGGCCACGGTGCCAAAGGGAATCACCAGGCTGGTGTTGCAGTGGGAATATGGGCTTCTCGCAGTGGCATCGCTCTTAGGACAGTAGGGATGATTTCTTTGTGCATTTCCCTGTCTTCTGGCAGCCTGGCTGTCAGTAACTAGCAGCTACCAGATGCCAGCGGTGTTTATAAAACCATTATGCAAACCCACTATACCCAGTAATTTCAAAATAATACCTGAAAATAATGGGTGCCCCGATGTTGCGGGGCTAAGTGACTGTAAGTGTGGGTCAAGACCAAGCAGTGAACCTGTCTGGTCAAATCACGTCTTCATCATCCTCATCCTAACAGCCCTCTAATGAGGAGTGTGTGACTCTCGTTAACACAAGAGGCTGGATGTGTTTGTATGGGGTTGCTAATCCCAGGAAAGCAACTCCCTTCCCTGTCTCAAGGCAAGAACAGTGAGCTTGGCTTTAAAATAGTGGCCTTGCAAACAATTAGGCAGAAATGCTGTGCTCTTTGCAACAGCGTTCCGGCTTTTGGAGCCTCGAGGCTTTGTGTTTTCAAGCTTTTCCCCTGTGATCATGGGAGCTGGAAGCTTCCTGTGCTGGAGAAATCACAGATAAGACTGGCAGCATCTCAAGGCTCTGGGAGCTGTGTCTGCACGTGAGCAAAGCCCACGGTGAGCCTGCCCTGAGCACCCCGGCGCAGAGGGAGCTCTGGCGTGGGTGCCGTGCCAGCAGCCGGACACGCACACGCACATTAAACCCAGGAGACAGAGCCTGGCTGTCGCTGTAATCACGGTGTATCTGTGCTGCGAGCCTGCAGATAGCTTACACAGATTTTCCTTCGCGTTTCACTTGGAAGCCGCCGTTGATAGCTATTCCATCAGATAAAATGGTAATGCGAGCCGTCCAGCAGCAAAGATGGGGATTTCAGCTCTCAGCGGAAAACTGGAGTCCTGCCTCAGATATTTGAGATGTTCTGCACTAAACTTGCCCCATGCCCGGCACAAATGCAAGAAAATTGGGGTGTTTTCTTGCTTAGGTTGACCCGAACTCCTCCAGGAAAAGAAGTGAGATGCAAAACAGGAGCCACCCTCCCTTTGAAACCACCCTCCCTTAGAAAGCTTCAGGGAAAAGTGATGACGTCTAAAGCAAGCTGTGGCCTTTAGCCTCAGTCAGCCTGTAATTGACTTTACCAGAGCGTCAGCCCACTAGGACCGACGGGAGTGAAAACTATGCCAGGGGTTTACCCTCCACAACCACGCCTGACCCACGGTCCCGGCACAGGGATGAGGGGTCTTGGACCTCCTGGTCTAAGGGGGTAGGTATGGCAAAGGGTGGAGGCAGCGGGAGGTGTGCAGCCCTGCCCTGCATGATGCAACACAGCTCCCTCCGAAGCACCTTCCCAGCGCCCTGCTGACCTGCCTTTACTTGCTCCAGGCACGAGAGGAATTCAGTGGGACTCAGGCGGTGTGAAGGGATGGAGTTCACCTTAGGGAAGAGGATCTGTCTCAGGGGAGAAAAAAACCAACCAAACTAAAGATCTCTGCATGGAGAAGGGGGAAAGGCAAAACCCGAGGATGCAGCTGGTGTCGTGGGGTCTCACACCCACTCCCCACGCCACGCTCCTGCCTTTTTCTGAGTTCACCTTCAAGCTGGCAATGATTCACAGAAACAAATTAAGTGATGTGAAATATCCCAAAGTCAGTGGGACTCAGCTACGTGCTGAGAGGGGAGAAATGAAGTGATCCTGGATGGTGGCTGTAAACTGGGAAATGATTCAAGCATCACTGGGTTGTCTTCATCCTCAAAGTGCAAGGGTGATCCCACCCGGGGCATCAGCCCCACCCGTGGGAGAGGGACCCCATGAGCACCCCAACATACTGCAACTGCAGTGGGGTTCTGCTTTCCCGGCCAGTCCTGACCCTGGCCGCAAGGCTTGGCCTCTCCTCTTTCTCTGGCCGTTTCCTTGGCTCCCTCTCCCAAATGGCCGGGCTGAGTGGCCCTGAGCAGCTGTCCCATTCCCTCCCGTGGAGGGTTTGGGCCATGTTTGGACAGCCCGTGCCAGGGCCCGGCAGTGGGTCACGCTCCATCTGCCTCGCCAGCCCCACGTCACAGACCGGCACGCTCGCATCGGCTCCTCGCGAGTTCTCCGGGGGCTGCCTGAGATTTTAACGTGTCAGGGGACAGACAGGACTCCAAAAAGGGATCAGCTCCCTCCTGAACGGATCAGCGTTTAAATGGAGATAAACGCAGATTGGTTTTAAATCCAGCTAAAAGCAGCAAGTGCATTCTCCCCTTCCACAGGTGCACCGTGACCCCGGGGCCGAGCTGCTGTGGTGCAGAGAGGCACCAGGCATGAATTTCGAGCCAGGGGACAAAGCTGTCCCTGTCAAAGCCAGGGATGGGGACGCTGGCAGGCAGGACATAGGCTCAGTGACCAGTCCCACGTGCATTTTGGCCTCCCAAATACACACCTCCAGCACATGGTTGCTGCCTCCCACGGTGCTGGGGCAGCTCACAGAATAACTAACTAGTCTTTACCACAGAAATAAATGGCCACAGCTTTATTAAATCAATATTAATTCATAATCTTTAACAGACAATTATAGTTATCTCACACACAAAACTACCCACCTCTTCAAATCTCTGATCTGACAGGGTTATAATTAGCTTATTACTGGCCATACATCTGCTAATAACTTTTCCCTCAGCCTTGTGAAGTGAATTAAGGAGCACTAATAAACCATGGCTGTTAATCCATTTATATGTCTTATGCTTTTGTCTAGGCACCGAATTTAAAGATACATAAAAAGGAGTTCTCTCCTTTCTTTCCTCCAAGGTCTGACTATACTGCAGCCCTTGGCTGCTGGGTGTGGACAAGGTGGTCTTTTTGATGTCGTGGCAGATGCCATCCTCACTGGGAGCAGGGCGCAACAGGAAACTTGGGAAAGCACTTTACAAGCTGAAAACCCTCCGAATACGTGAGAACAAGAATATTTTCCCCAGTGCTTTCTTATTCTCAGCCTCAGCGCCCACGCCTGGCACGAGGCAGAGGGTATTTGGGAAGGTCCACTGGCAAGACTGTGAACCCCAAAAATACCCGATGGGAGGGAGTAACGGGCAGGCAGACAGGGAAGAGGGGCTGGCTTTGGGCAGCACTCCCAGTGCTGCCCGCTCTGCTCTCGCTCCACACCGCAGAGCGTTGCCAGTGCGGGTCATTAGCAATAATGAAAGTGAGATCAGACACGGTCGGGGGTGGAGGGAAACGTTGATCTCAAATGATGGCCGCTAATAAGGGACAGCGGAGAGGCACCGTGTGATGTGGCGAGATAAAAGCAGATGGCTGGCTGCTGCTTCTAATTATAGGACCCTGCTAACGAAGAGGGTGCTGATTAGACTGACATTGTCCTAGGACGCGCATTTCTAGAAGGATCTGGCACTAGGGCTCAGGGTTTGGGGGTGGTGTGATAGGGATCCCCACTGCCTGCCAAGACCTGTCCCAAAACCTTCTGCCCCACCACCTGTACCCCCAAGTGAAGTTTGCTCCCACCACGGAAACAGTCGGGTCAGGGGCTGGGGGGATGTCAGTGAGGAGCCAGCAGTGATGTCCCCATGTGTTCAGGCAGCAGCGGGTGGGAAAGCCCTGAAATCCACCACCAGCCTGAGAGGCTCTGAGTTCCAAGCCCCTGAAGACGAAAGGAAGCTCCTTTTGAGTAAGAAATGTGGTTGAATTCACTCATGGGTGAATAATTTATGATGCTTACTGTAATGAGACAAAAAAACATTCAGTTCTGGTTTCATCATATTTTTGGCTATGAGTAAAACAGTAGAAAATGATGAGGGCTTCCCACAGCAAAGCTGAACCCCTGAGACTGAAACTGGTAGCCAGGCCACTTCTAACCAGTGAGTTGATCTTATGCATATTTTTGGTCATGCTGGCACTTTTCCTCCTCCGTGGAAGAGATCTGAAGTGCATTTGTAATGACAGCTCTGTGTCTTCCTCAGCTGAGCTCAGCTGGGGATGCAGGAGCCTCCCCAGTGGCAGAGAGGAGGACACTCACCAGCCTGCCTGGCTTGGCGGCAATGCCCTGACACCCATCTGCCTGGGACAGCCCCTTCCTGAGGGGCTCGGGTACCCCTGCACCAGTGTTCCAACCCCACAGCATCACCCCACAGCACCTTTTCCCCAGTTCCCATGGTGGTTTTTGGGGAACTGAGGTGGCTCTGGAGCAGTAACTCCCATGGGAGGGGATAACTCACTGGCGCAGGATCCCGAAGGAAGATTCCCCACGCTTCCAGCCTCTGGCCCTGCAGGGATAGCAGGGTTTTCTTTGCCAAAAAAGCTGAGCTGAAGCCAGATCCCCTTCTCACCCCTCCAATGCCACCCTTGCAATACTCCTTCCCTACTTTGGATATGCTGCAATATGTAGGAATTGGGAAATTTTGTTTCTGGAGGTTTGTCATTTTAAGATCTCTGGTACTTCCCGGAATTGGGAAAAACATATTTCCCTCTTTTGTAGTCACTTAAACTCCAGCGAGAGCCCTGCGTTGGGATGAAGAAGCATCTTTTAACAAAAGACATAGGATGTGCAGCCCAAGGAAGAGCCAGAAGTGAGGTAGAAATTCTGCCAGACAGGATGTGGAAGGAGAGGCTGGAGAGCAGCTGGCTGAAATTTGGCAAAACGTTGGAAAAAACCTCCAAACTCAGCAAAACCAAACTGATGCAGGCAGGTCAGTCTCTAAAAAAAATCCAAATACCTTTGAGGCAATGACCCTCACGGCCCTGAATTGGTATTTTCAGCGGGGATGGAAAGGGGTGGAAGAGGCACACGGAGAAGTGGATGAGGTGACGCAGGATGGACAAGGGACGGCTGATCCCAGCTAGGAGACCCGTACTTGTTTAAATTAGGGCAGCTTTTCAGGAGGATCCTGTAGCTGAGCTATGGGCATCTTCCCATGGACAAGGAGCCCAGCAAGCGCCTGCGAATTCCCCGCAGGATGACTGCAGGAATTTCAAGCCCTGCTTAGAGAGATGAAGCAGTTGCCAGGGCACCCAACCTTTTGACATCTTAATGAGCCAAGAGTTCAAAAGGATTTTTTTTTCCTTTTTTTCTTTTTTCCCCTCCCTTCTCAGAGAATTCAACTTTTCATCTCCCTCCTCCCAAGTACGAGACAGCCAAACAGGGGATGACAAATGAGCGTCTCGCTCCACCTGAGGAGTTCAAGCTGCAATCATCCAGCTCCTTGTAGCTCCGAAGAGCCGGGAAGTGCCAGCGCGCGGGAGAGGAGATGTAATTAGGTGCGATTCAAGAACAGCTCATCAGCTATATTTAACAGACGGGACGAATCCTCAGAAGCACAGCCCTGCAGAGGAGCCAGGCTGTGGCAGAGCTGTTCTCCCCCAGCCCTGGCTCTCTGGTGCAAGAGCTGTTTGTGTTTCTGCCTGAAACATTCTTTCTTTTTTTTTAAATTATTTTGCAATTTTAAGTCATAATGGTTGTTTACCCTGTAAACATCCAAGCTGGACCTCTTACCCAGAATTTTTTAGCATGTAGATTTTCCCCTTCACCAGGACTAAAGTTAGTTGGAGGGAGAAGAGCACAATAGCCCCTTTTATCCTAATCTTTCTGCCTGGAACAGATGGAGAGTCCTGCCTGAGTGCCAGGGATGTGCCACAAGGACACGGTAACAGAGGAGACTCTGTGCCTTCTGCTGGGAGAGGGAAAGGAGTCTGTGAGTGCGCCGGCGCGGGGACACCGAGTGGGATGGGAGCGGCGGCGCCTGGCTCCCACCAGCTCTGCTCCTGCACCGAATCACAGAAGGGTTTGGGCTGGAAGGGACCTTAAAGGGATCCAGTCCCAACCCCACCACCACGGGCAGGGATGCCACTCACTCGAGATCGAGTTGCTCAAAGCCCCATCCAACCTGGCCTTGAGTCATCCTGCTGGCCAGGGTTAACACAGAGCACCAGGAGGCTTGGGAAGCACCCAGGAGAGCTGGAACACTGGGCTGGGAGGGTGGCAAGGCTGCTGAGATTTATGGGGACTCTGACTCTGCTTCCCATCTCAGCCAGTGCCATGCTGGGAGCTGCTGCCCACAGGAAAGGAGCCCTCCCCTCAGTGTCTCTGCCAGACCCTGTCCCAAAATAACACCCGGAGATGAGGAACAGAGAAGTGCAGGAACCAAGCCCGGCCAGTCAAGGAGCCACGCACGGGAGGTTCTGAATCCATGCTCGCCTATGAAGGTCTCTTACATACACAAACAGCATTAAAGTATCAGCTTAATTACAGAAATCACTGAAGTAACTGTTGCAGCTCCGTGGAAGACCATTCATATTCTTCTTCTTCTTAATGAAAGTCATCAAGCAGACAGCAATTTTATGTGTCAAATTTGGGTGGTGCTTCCCAGCCATCACAGGCCAGAAGATGGGACCAGTGATGCTCAACAGCTGCAAGCAGCAAACCATGTTGGTGCACAGCAAAACACCCCCATTTTCTAAAGCAACCCCCAAATTCAAGGAGGTGCTGGCGAGAAGAATTGTCGAAACACACTGGGCAAAGTCCTCTGGCCTTATGGGGATGGGTGCTCCCCTCCAACAAGGCTGGAGCTGAAACAGGCGAGTCCATGGAGAGCAGGGCACGCTTCCCTCCTCAGGGAAGGATAAAAGAGCTATTATGGAGATGCAGACTCTGTTCAGGCTCATGCTCGGCTCCTTGCAAGCAGAGGGTAAAGAGCTTCTTAGGCTGGAACATAAAAGCTGGGAGACAGCGGAGTGCTATAAATAGGGCATATAAACTTTCAACTGACAAGGCTCTGATTTTGTTATTGTAAAAAAAAAAAATAAAAAAGAGAGGGAGAAAAAGTGCCTAGGTGGAGCTGACAAAGAGGGAAATACATGCAGAGTACAGGTTTGTTCCCAGGAACGCGCTTATTATAAGTCAGATGTAGTTAGAGCTATTACTTTAGCTTCAAATGAATGGAAGGAGAATAAATCTGCCTTTGTGCAAGGCTGCCTGCAAATAGCATCTCCCTCTAGCAAACCTGCAATTGTGTTTGCATGAGACATTTGTTAGAATAAATGCAATTTAAAAAGAAAAACAGTTCACACCTACGGCAGGGGAAGGCTGGTGGTATGAATGGCAACCAGCAGAGGAGGAGGAAGAAGCACAACAGGCTTCAGCAGCGGGGGGCAGAGCCTGTGGCACTGCGAGGGGCTCATCCGGCGTGGCTGGAAGGATGCAGATCCCGTGAACAGTTCACCCTCAGTCCCCATCCCCTATCATTACATCTTTACACCAAACACCCCAAACCGCTGAGCTGGTTTCACCCATTTTCTCACTTTCTGTCCCCAAGAGATGCCGTGATTAAACACAGGTTTTCTGGGGGAAAGGATGAGCCACGCTGAAGGTGGGGAGGAAGCACCTTGCCCTGCTGGAAGCAGCCACAGCATCCCAGCTGTGGGAGCAAACCCTGAGGTTTGTCCTGCATCCGTGAAGCTGGGACTCCCTGGGGCTGGCATCCCGGGAGAGTTTATCTTCGTGGGACAATTGAAAAAGAAAAGCGCTTCCTTGGAAGTTTTTGGCTTTGCATCTCCTATTCCTAAATAACTTCCCCAAGGTACTGAAAGTGCTTGCAAGTTATTTTTCTTCTATCTTCAACTAAAATAAATCAGAGCACATCACCACCCTGTTCTGACCTCCATCCTTCATGGCTGCAGCAGATTCAGGGAGGGGACCTGCCGGGTTGGCACCTCTGAGGGCTGCTTGTCACCTCATGATACCCACAGGCACATCCGTGCCCACTGCAGGCTTCCCCCAAACTGCAACAGCGTGAATGGACTGTGGCTTTCCACAGGCAAATGCAGCATCTTGCTAGGGTGATGGCCTTAAGTGGGGAGAAAACCCTCTGCAAAGTCCTCTCCTGCCTTCTATTACTATTAATATTATTTATTTATTTTTTAAACTATTATTCCCATTGAATTTATAGGAGTAACTGTCTGGGAAAATGACTTTACCTCTGGCTCCTACATAAATTTTTAATAGGGCAGAAATAGAACCAAAAGGGATTTAAAAAAAAAAATTAAAAAATACGCGTTAGCGTCAAACTCTGGCTCTATTCATAATTAATTATACTTTCAGGGGGAGGGGAAAAAAAGAGGAAACATAATTACAAGCTTCTAGTGAGAACATTCATTATCATGCTAATGCAGAAATCAGTACTGCTGTGCCTGTGTGTGTGTGTGTGTGTGTGTGTGTGTGTGTGCTCGGTCTAATTACTCGGCAGTGATGTGTGTCACTCACAGGGTTACCTCGCTGCTGCACGGGGTTCTAAAGGCAAAGTTAAAAATGAGGGGATGAGTCACAGCCCGGATTGATGAGGATTGGGACCGGTGCTGGGGGGATGCTGGGGGTTTTGCCGGGTGTTTCTCAGCACTGGCTCCTCCAACATCCCGGCCAAGGCGTTCATCAGTGAGTAAGCGCGGATATTTTGCACTGAAAAGCCATTACAGCAGTGTTAGGAGGCATTTAAGGTGTGAAGAGCATTGCACACCAGGGGAGGGAAGAACAAGCCAGGCTGAGAGAGGAAAGAGCCCAGGAAGAGGTGGAAGTGGAGAAAAACAAGGCAATAGTTCAACTGTTTAGTACCTGACAACTGCCCGGATTTGCCGTGCCGAGGAGATTCTCACCCTACAAAGGCATCCTGAACATTCTTCCCAGGAGGAGCATTTGGGCTCAGCTGGGCTGCAAAACTACCCCGGGCACGGTGGCCTGGCTGTTCCCGAAGGCCGGGGAGGAAAGGGAGATTTCCCATAAAAGAAGGGGCTCAATTTAACCCCAGAGCACTGATATTACCAGCAGTAGGTGCTTTTTTCCTTTTCCTTTTCTATCCTGTTCCATTAGGCACAACCACTGCCAGGCCTGAGGCTGGCACTGTGCCCCAGCACAGGACCTGAGTGCCTGGCTGCCCGCAGCATCCTTGTGAAAAACTCTTGCAAACCAGAGAAAAATCTCTTCCTCAGCATTCCAGACCTGAACCAAGGGGCCTGGTGGCACCCAGAGGGGTCAGGCACGGGGATGAGCCTTCTCCTGTAGGATACTTGAAGCTCCAGTTGAAATCAAGGAGGAAAACCGCAGGCTCGGATCCACAGCTTGAACATCACATTCAGTCCCAGACATGTTTATAGACATGAGTTATCTAAATTATATTAAACCTAAGTTCGGCATCTGCACAATCTGAGCATTTCTGGGGAATAATTAAATGGATTTCCCATTATTTCTCGAGCTGCCAAGCGAATGTCCTACTTTCATAAGTCAGAGCAGTGCATTTCCCCAGCGATAAATCCTCCAGCAGACTGCAGGAACCAGAGCCTGGCAGGCAGAGCGGAGCCAAGGGGCAATGAGGCAGTGGTGGGACACCGAGCCCTCCTGGATGCCTTAAAAGCCTTGGAGCAAAAGAGCCCCATGGGCAGTGCCATGGAATGTTCTGCCTGCAACAGCTGGACGGGGAGAGGGCAGCAATGGGCAGCTGGAATGAGCTGGGGCAGGAGCAGCCAGTGCTCCAAACAGGGATTAGAGAGGGGAAGAGGTGGGGCCAAGTGCTGGTGAGGTGCCACCTCCGATTCAGTAATGCTCTGCTCGGAGGGGGAGCACCGCGATAATTAAAGCAAGATCGCTGCTTCCCTTCCGCAAGTGGGAAAATCAGCTCCTGTAGGAAATCGAAGCCAGGGATGAATGCTGTGGGATTCAGTGTGTCCCTGCCTGCCCCCAGCCCCCTGCAAACACCCTGTGCCTGAAATCTCCTCCCGTGCAGGATGAAAAACCCTCCCGGGCACTGCCAGGATCAGGGCTGTCTGCTGGGCATCACAGGTCCAATCTGCAGCGATGCTTCTGGAGAGCTGCCAAAAAGGGATAACAAAACTTGTGACAGCTCTCTTGTGCCTCCATCCAGAGGACGGGAAGGGGGAATTGCTGTCCTAAAAAAACCCCTAGAGCTCTGTCACCCACAAGCACCTCAGAGTGTCCCCAGCAAAGGAGCATCCAACACCTTCAGAATGTACCAATTTTTCTTGGCATAAAAGCAGCTGCTGGCACGCTGGGATGAGCACATTAAATTTAAGTGTGAAAGCATTAAAAAAACCCGAGAATTGTTTGCACAAAAAGCCACCATTACCCAGGCATGACAGAAGTTCCCCATCCAAGGATACTCCACGAGCAGCACCAACACCCTGCTGTCGGCGTGGAGGTTGGGAAGAAGGGAAAGTTAATGCCTGGAGTCCCAAGGATAAGATCAGAGATTTTTTTTCTTTTTTTTTTTTCCCCAGAGGTGGGCTTTGTGCAACATCTGTGAGCCATTCCCTTTCCCATGTGCTCGGGCAGCCGGGTGAGGGGCCACTCCGGCCTCGCTCGAGCTCCAGCTGTGCCCAATTCCAGCATTCGGGGTTGCCTGCGAAGCTCCCTGATCCATGCCAGCCCTGGACAAATGGACCAGGGGATGTTTTCGGCCTGCGACCAAGCTCAGGGCTATTTGGGAACCTGGAGCATAATTGCTCTGCAGAGTCTGCCAGCTGCTCTAAAAATATCCACCCCACCTCAGCAGGCCGACACTCCCGTTTTTACCCAGAAATGAATGTTGGAGGCGGAGGCTAAGAGTAGCACCGGGCGCTGTGGCCTCGGAAAGAGCAATTACAGGGAAAACAAAGGGAAGAGGCACAATTTGGCCACCTCCATGGCATTGGGCAAGTGGTGCAGTGCTCAGCATGGAGCGTGGCTGGTGCCTGCACAGCCGCCGGGTCCTGGGGATCGGGGTCAGAACGGCTCCAGCGTGTCCCCCGCCCCTGCTCTGCCCCGCCGGAGCGCTTTCCCAAGCCGTAAAACAGAGCGCAGGTTTTATGTGAGGGTCTAAAATGAGTTATCACACGAGGGAGAGACCAGCCTGCCGTGCCCCCTCCCCGAAAGCCCTTCCCGATAAAAGGGCCCCACTGTTCTTCCAAATGATGAAATGATGAAACCGGAGCCAAATCCCTTGAAAGGAAACAGATGACCTCTTGTGCTGGGAACTGCTCCGGTCCCTCCATTAACTTGATCATCGCCAGAGCGCTGCCCGAAGGAAAGGCAATAAGCCGTGACACGAGCTCCCGTGGCCCTGTCGTGGGTGGGGGGGAGGCACTGCCCCCCTGCTCAAGCACCTCACTGGGGCTGAGGGGCTGGGGCTCCTGCTGCCCACGGGACTGCCTCTTTTCCCCGGGCATTTTGCAGGTGATACTTGGTCTCTGCCAGCGCAGGGCGATGTCTAAGCCCTCAGCAGCCCTGGGTGCTGCTAGGAGTCATGGTGTTATTCAGAAAGGTCACATCGAGCATTGCTCCCCTCAACCAAAATGCTGGATGCAGAATTTGGCATCTAAAGACCCAAAGTTTAAGCGAACGCAGCCTAGGCCACATTTCAAGGGTTTTTTTCTGTTTATAACCAACCAATGGGAACATAAAACAGGATTGTGCATGCCTTTCATAAAGATGTTTTACGATGCAAAGACATAGCCCTAAAGCTTTTCCCAAAAGTCTCCCTGATGGAGTTTGGGAACAGCCAGCCAGGGACAACCCAGATGTGCCAGGGGACCTGTATTTGCTCAGCACCCCCATCCCCTGCCCTCCAGTGGGAGCTGTTAACTTTCCACCGAGAAAACTGCTACTGAGAAATGGTGTTGGGGGTAACCACACTGAAACGGTGTTGTTGGAAATTGATGATCTTTAAGGTCCTTTCTAAGCCAAATCATTGTATGGTAACTCCCAAAATTCTGGCTGATGGTGTTTTTTTCACAGGAGTGGTGGCTGTGGGTGCAAGGATGCCCTGCCCACGCTGTGGGCACAGCCAACATCTGTGCCAGCACCACCTCCCCGCGCCCAGGGCAGGGCTTTGGGAAACACCACAACCACCGGGGCACGGACGGCCCAGTTCTGCAAACTCCCTTCCCTTGTGGCACTTTCTCCATCTGTATCGAACAGCAGAGCTATGAATATTCAAAGAGACAAATGTGTTAAAAACCGGTGACATTTTCAGGATTGGCTCGCACTAGCCAGAGAACGTCATTCACAGTAATTACAAATAAAATCCACAGCCCTTCACAGATGACAACAAATCCAAATGGCCTTTTTGCACAGTGAAAATATTAGCCTTAACACTTTTTTTTTTTTTTTTTTAAATATCTTCCAACCAGTTGCTGCTTTCACAGGCACCTCCGAGAGAGCTGATTTTGGGAAAACTTCTCCTGTCGCAGTGGCGTTTGCTGCCTTGTACAGAAAGCAAATAGCACTTTTTTTTCCCCCTCCCTCTCGTTTGAGAGTTTTCTTGGTAGGGATGAAACCATGAAACAGAAGGCCGCCTAAATGAAATTATTAACCCAGAGAAACCACTAAAGGAACTTGATTAATTTGCCAAGTAACAGAGCCCGGTTTGTTCTTTTAGGCAACACATCTTAAAGTAATTGAATCACCCCTTGAAAAAAAAAAAACAGTAGATGATTGAGCCCTGAGGTACACTCGTTCTCTATCCTTAATAAATCTCTCTTTATGAAGGAGGTAGTATGCTTTTCTCATCAGAAACCTGTTAATTTTTTTCTCCTTTAAGTAATTGAATACAAAGTTCAAAATCTATCTGCAGCATCCTTCAAGAGAAAAAAAAATATCAAAGGTTTATCTCCTGCTTCATCTCAGCAAGTTAATTATGCTCTCATAATTGAGTTAAACCAGCAGGTTATTAAAAATACCACAGGATAATTTAAAATTTTTTTTATGAAGTATCACGAACCCCAAATCTTTGGCACAACCAAGTATCCCAAGACCCGCACTGTGCCCTGCATGCTGCAGGAGGTGCCCAAGATGGACCATGCCAACCTCATTCCATTTAAGGAAAGTGACTGAGGTTGCTTTTTGACTCAGGAGGATGGGCCCATCACCAGCTGCAGTACTGCAGCCTCAGCCAGAGCTGCAAAGCTGCTGAGTGCATCCACAGGCACGTCCACAGCCCAGCAGTGGCTGATGAAGACAACGGAGCATCCCCCCTCCATCCCAAGACAAGCACACCTGGCTGCACAGCCTTCCACCATGGAACAGAATCACTGACCCACTGAATGGGTTGGGGTGGGAGGGACCTTAAAGCTCATCTTGTCCCACCCCCTGCCACGGGCAGGGACACCTTCCACTGTCCCAGGCTGCTCCAAGCCCCGTCCAACCTGGCCTTGGACATTGCCAGGGATCCAGGGGCAGTCACAGCTTCTCTGGGCACCCTGTGCCAGGGCCTCCCCACCACCCTCTGAGTAAAGAATTGCTTCCCAATATCTAATCCTACCCTGCCCTCTTTCAGTTTGAAGCCATTCCCTGTGTCCTGTCACTCCGTATCCTTACCCAAAGTCCCTCTCCAGCTCTCTTGGAGCCTCTTTATGCACTCTCAGTTCTCCACGAAGTCTTATCCAAGCTGAACAACGCCTACTCTCCCAGCCTGTCCTCACAGGAGAGGAGTTTCAGCATCTTTGTGGCCATGACTGAGACATCTTTGACTATTCCCCAAGAAACCTGCGTTGAGCTTTGTTATGCCCTGGGATGGAGGAGGAGCCCCCAAAGCTCCACCACGATGCTCGTGGTGCTTCCACGTCAAGTGTATTTCTAATCAGCATTTCACTTCAAATATTACCCATTCAACTAATTCTACTAATTCTAGGGAATTACAGAAATAATTGCTATTTTCCAATAGACACAGGACTGCCTCTCGAGACAGAAAAAAAAAAATAAGGAAAAAAATTCAATGAAGTACTGTTTAAGGAAAGTCAAAATAAGCTATTTCCATCTCCTCATTTGCAATTAACTTCAGAGCATAACACAGTGGGAGGTGGTTCATGGGAAAAGTACGACTTCATTGTAATCCTCCCTCCTCCTAAGAGGAGAGATCAGCAGAGATGGATGCACCCCGCCAGGTCGCAGTCACCCTGTCCCCTCTGGGCTGCCTGCCACCAGGGAGAGGCGAGGGCAGGAGAGCTGCCAGCCCCACGCTGCGCCCCTGCACTGCTGCCCCAGCAGGGTGCTGTGACAGTGGCTGGGCTTTCCCCCGTTGTGTGCCGTCACCACCAACACCATCGCGGTCCTGTGGGCTCCATTTCCATCCCCATCTCCGTCCCTACCTGAATGGAGCTCCCACACCGCAGCTCCCAGGAGACAAAGCAGAGGGAAAGAAGGGATGTGAGGCTGATAACAGCCTGGAAGAGCTTCTTCTCTGGGAAAAACAGGAGCTGGTGCTTGTTGGTTTGGAGTTGGCAGAGTGAGCACGCAGAGGGGTGGCAGAATGGAGCTACTCTCCCCTCACTGGGCTACCTAAAAGAAGGGCTGGTTGCCACCATAATCTCCCTTTTTTTTTTTAATGCAAAAAAAAAATTAAATCCGGATTTTTCTGTAGCAATGTCCTCCTCTCCCACCAGTGACACTACTGCTGCGAGAAGAGGTGGCTCAGCAGCTCGTCCTTCCCTGGAGAGCTCTGGGTGCTCTTTGTAGAAGGGTCCCAAACAGGACTTCTGCTCAGTGGGGCACTTTGTCCCCACCCTGCCTTGCATCAGCCCTGCTTCACCTCAAAACACCTCTCTGCTTATGGGTGTTTCTGCCACATTCCCAAACAACCCAGGCCAAGCAGCGGTTTGGGAGCTCTTTTGAAAGAGCCGGTTCCCCTGCATTGTCTGGCGGGGCTGGGAGCTCTTCCCTGCTCTCCATGCAAATGTTTCCAGGAGGAGGAGGTCAGACCCAGCCATGCGCTGCCTGGGAACCTCCTGCCAGTGTCTGCCCAGGGGCAGAGAATCCAGACTGCGAGGAGGTGTCCATCACATGCCTCATCTGACTTTTGGCTCGTGGGTTGACTGCAAAGCAGCCAGCGAGCACACCGAGCAGCACAGGGGCTGTTAGCAGAGCCGTGCCCTGAATCCCGGTCCTGCTGCAATCAGGAGCAGAATCCTGCTGCCACCGCAGGATCCATCCTCAGACTCCCCCTCCAGTGCCCGGTGACCTTTGCTGGCAAGGAGGGTGCTGTATCCTCCAGCAAGCGCTTCTCAGCCTTTGCCCTACAACATTAAAAGCACCACTGACGTGGCGACCTGCTGATTGTGCATTAAATATTCACCTACATGATACTTCCTTTGAAGAATTCTCCTTTTAACTGTTCTATTTTCATCGCTGTCCTCATCTCTCCGTAACTCTCCATCTTCTGCTTAAGTGTCATCTTCAGATTTTGTTCCCAATTAATATTTCTATGGCAACTGCATTTAATTTTGAAGTGGTAGCACTCGCTCTGCATAGGGACCAGAGCCTCCTCCTCGCCTCACAGCTCTGTGCCTGTGGTGGACATTTATGCTGTTATGCTTAGTTTCAAAAGCCATGGTCCTCTGGAGCATCTACACCCAGCCTCAGTGCCCTTGCCTTGCCCTCTTAATGCCAGTCTGGGCACAGCCAGCAGGTAGGTCCAGGCAAAACTGAGCTCAAATTCATCCATCATCTTGTGCTCCCTTATCACCAAGGGCCTATATTTGCTGCAGCACAGGGTAAAGCACAGATATTTGGGGAACACAGTGGGATCAAGACACACGTGGTGCATCCAGGAGAGCAGCTGGGGCCCCAGGCAGGACAGGAACACACTGTGAAACAAGAAGTGGTTGGGAATGCAGGAGGTGGCAGAAGGGATTGCTGTGTTCGGAAACTCAGCCTTCACCCCATGTCCAGCTCAAGATGATGACCAGTGCTGGGTGGAGAGTTTTGCCCCAACATCCCGAGCTGTGAACCCAGTGACAGGGTGCAGACAAGTCTCTCGTTCCTGTGGCCACCAGGCATTCCCCAAAGCGATGGGGAAGGCACCCACTCATGTCCACATGTGGGTTTCTTCTTCACTCAAAAGGTGGAACCAATCCTTGAAAACGGAAACCATCCATGAAGATGACCAGCAGCAGCAGGATAGGGACATCCCCCAGCTCAGTGCCACTGAGTGCACCACAGGAATCCTCCCGTGGGCTCTGCACTGGTGAGAAGATAAAAATGGGCACAGAGTGGTTAAAATAAGCCTGGGTACGGCCTGGAATGAGAAGTATTTGTGTGCTGGTTTCCCTGGCATGGCTGCCTTTGGTCTGGCTGAAACCTTGCAGGCATCTCTGGAATGACAGAAATGCTGAACGTCCTGTCCTGTTAACGGGGTTCTGCCTCTGTCAGCACAGCCTGGCTGGTTTGTGCAGAGGAACCCGTCCCGGACGGCCCCGCGGGGGCTGGCAGCCTGACAGATGTAAAAAAGCTGGGCTACTGCATGTATAACACAGGAGTTTGGGGATTAAGCTGCACAAATCCACCTTCAAAGTAATTTTGTTCTGAGCCAACATCCCTGCTGCCGCCGATGCCCTCCCAGGCACTGTGAAAGCATCTCCTCTTCATGCGTGGTGACAATACATGCACAGAGGTTCCCCTGTCACATCGTGGCTTGGTTCTCCTTGCTGTGTGTGAAGGCCGTTTTCCACTGCAGCTTGGGGCACCTCTGCAGTTGCACTATCCCTGGCATTGCACATTTCCGCGCTTCTTTTCTTGCCAGAACATCTCAGACACCCCCAGGGGACATTCTGGGGCTCTGCTCTGGTTTTGGCCCTGTGTTTAAAGCTGGCACCCAGCTTTCTAATCCCAGACTCCGTTCCCTGCAAAGTGCCCAGCTGAATTCCTGCCTGCACCCAGAGCCTGGCACGCAGCTGGGATGCCCTCCCGCCTGTGGTGCCCACCATGCCAGTGCCACCCAACAAAGTGCCACCAGCAGAACAAGTGCACCCACCATAGGTTTGGTTTTCCAAGAGCTCCCAGACAAGCTCTGCTCACAATATCTACATTATTCCTCATTCAAATGAGGGAACCACAGAAAAATGTAATTTTGGAAGCCGAGTAACTTAACTCCCCGCAGCTGTGCCTTGGGCTGGGCTCCAGCTGCCTGGCTGCCCACAGGGCTCCTCCACGCTCACACAAGCACCAGATTCCTCCTGAAACTCACTTCCCAGGATGGGCAGTTACTGTGAATGAAATCTGGGACTCGGATTTCTTTCCTCGGCCAGTTGGGCCGCCCCGTGGTGGTGGCACAAACGCGTTTTTTCATGGAGCTCACCACTGGAAGGCAACGCTCCTGACCACTGCCTTTCCCCAAAGATGCTGTTACCCAGTTGAGCTGGGGGAGGGACACGTTCCCCACTCCGTGCTGGTTAAGTTTTCCCCCTCCCAACCCTGCACCACCAGGCGGAGAGACCTCTTTCAAAGCCAGTGCCAAGACGTTGGCTATGGATCCGACCTCACCCCTCCTGTGAAATAATTCCTATGGTAGTGACACACCGACATCCAATCGCAAACCAACCCCCACCACTGCAAGGCTCTGTGTGCCCTGGGGACAAGCAGGAGCTACGCTGACACAGCCTGGGGCAAGGTGACAGGCCAGGGACAGCAGTCAGGGACGGCAGGACAGGGCCTCCTCTCTCTGATGCTGCAGTGAACCTGGGAGCGCTGCGGTGCCACTGCCACTGTCCCCGCAGCACGGAGTGCCCTTCTCTTCGCATTACCCGGCTCGGCGGTGAAGCGCTGCTGCCCTGCACAGCCTCCCGGAGCGGCGTGCGCCCGGCTCGGGGAAGGCTCTAAAAGCCTTTCCGCTGCTGCCGGGCAGGCTGGTGGCAGCACATGTCCCCAGACACGGTGCCACTGCGGAGCACATCCTCATGGGGATGTGCCATGCGGGCAATGTGCCACGGCGCCCTTGCCCCGTCGCCTCTCATTAACTGGAAGCGACTGGGCATACAGCTCGCTCGGCCGGGAGCTCACCGGGACCTTTTTTTTTAATGCACCCTCAACACCCGATGTCACCCTAAACACCCGATGTCACCCTTAAACACAGGCGTCGTCCTCCCCCGGGGCTCTGCCTCAGGACATCTCTCCTTGCGGGAAGGCAAGTGCGAACAGGGGGAGCTCACTGCTGCCGAGAAGTGTTCGTGCCCGGGCTATTTTCAAGTGCGATCCATCCCTTCCGAGCTTCCCCATGCACCCGTGCCCTGACGACTCTGCCCCAGCTCGTGTGTGGATGGCCACAGCTTCCCCACCCAGCACCAGCCCGATGTCCCAGGGCTGGGTTTGCACCTCCCGGCTGCTCCCAGGGGTTTCTCAGGGCTTGGGATCGCTGCGATGCCCGGCTCTGTGCTGAAGGCTGATGGAGGCTGCGCCACAGGAAACCCACTTAACAACCAAGGCACCTCCACAAATCAGTCTGACCCTGTATGTTTGTCTCGCCAGCTGAAGGACTCTGTACTGTCCTGGTGAGCACCCGGGGACAGTAAATCACAAGTGAGCTCAGAAAATGCAGCTCATGCACCGAAGCCTCCCCCTCCCTGCCTGCCCCGGCCACGGAACACAGCACCAATAATAACAGGCACCGGCTTTCTCTTTAACCTGAGATCTTTACGAGTGATCAGCAAATTCGAGAGGCCAATTAAGGAAAATCAGCACTTCATTAGCTTCCTGAAATGCAGTCACCGCTGGAACGAGAGACAGCAGAGCTCAGCACAGTGCGAACCCTCGGCGAAATGCAGAGGAGAAAAACACTCCAGTCACTGTGGGCTACAGCGAGGGAGAACTCGAGCTGCCTTTCGGAGTCACCGTGCTTGGGCCTGCGAGGGTCAGCAGTCGGGAGTCTCTCCCTTGCCAGCGCCCTGCCAGCTCCCAGGCTGCAGACCAGCTGGAGGGAAAAAATTTTAAAAGGCATGGCTTGTTTGATGGTGTAAAAATGCTTCTCCCACCACTTGTGCAGGCTGGCTGCTTACCACGGGTGAGCTCATTCTCCATCCCACTTCCAAACCACTGTGCTGGTGCCCCAGAGCGGGGTCCTGGCAGAGCTGTGATGACAGCAGCACAAGTTAACCCCAGCCCAGCTCCAGGCATTGGGAAGCCCATCTTCCCTGGCAGATGAAAGGGAAAACCCTGAGGTTAAGACTTGGCAGTGAAGTGAGACACCTCTCCCCTCCCTGCATCCCTTCCCTGGGTTGTGGAATGCTTTGTTTTTTAAGACAGCCTTGCGAAAACGGCATGAAAATTTAATCACCCCGGCACAAAATCCAATAGCTGCTCTTCACACGCACCTCGCTGCGATTTATTCTCCTGCTAAAGCCTTCACACTCACCATCCACTTAGGGCAGCTCATCCGTCCCGGGGAAAAGCAGTGCCCCCACCCCGCTGCCGTTCCCACAGCCGTTCCAGGGGCTGCGGCACCGGCTCCTCTGGGATGCGCTGGTCCTCCCCAGCAGCTGCAGCGCCGCACCGGGTGGAGGGGCTTTAGGTGCAAAGTGCTTTTTACACCTCTGTGAATGTTACTGTGAGCACAGTGGGGGTCCAGGAGCATCTTCATTGGCCCAGACTGTCCCAGGGCAGCGATATTTCCTAGGCGGGAGTCCCTGCAGGGCCCCGTGCATTGCTCCCAGCCTGCCTCGGGCTCCAAGGAAAAATTTCTCTGTGGAAACCGAACATGAGTGATGAGGCACCCAGCGATGGGCTTTGGCTCTTTACCCTTCCCTGGACTTGTGCTCAAGGAAAGCCGTGACATTTATCAGGAGAATATCCTCCAGTTAAAACCAGAGACCCTGATTCTGTTAACAATTTGGCAATGAATTAATGACATTTTCCAGTGGAAAAGAAATTGCAAAACTCTCCCGGGAGCTTCTGATTCGACCCAAACAATCTGTCAAGTCAAGCCGACTGGAGCCTGCCCGCTCAGCAGCTCGTGTGGCTCTGAGCTCATCCCCAGCCCAAGGAGCAATAAATAAAAAGCAGGAGGATGACAGCGGATGCCAGGGATGAGTTGGGGTCTCTGGCTCCATCGATACCCCTCAAAAAGAAGACCTGAGAAGGTGGATGTACAGGTTTTCAGGAGTTCAGTGCCTTGGATGATGGGTTTATTTAAAATATCAAGAATATCAGTATTCTTTAAAATATCAATGAACCCCATGGTAAGGCTGGAGGTGCCCCAGTCCTCCCAAACCTGGACTCCATCACCTCCAATTCCAGCCCCACATGCCAAATCACTCTGCTTTAGCATGGACATCCCTGGCCACTGTATAACAAGAAAGAAAAGATGCTTAAAGCGACTAATAGCTGGAGCTAAAGGAGAGATTATCATTATCCAAATTGCCTGCTCCTCAGAGAGAGCTGGGCAGACTTCCAGGGATGCAATGGAACCCGTTTCCCTGGGCTGCTGGGGGATGCTCCGTGCCCCTCTAAGAAGGACTGTGCAGCAGTACCGAGGTGAAGGGCTGAGGACCCCCCTAGTGTAACACCCCATGGGATCCCCACAAAGCAGGAGACACCCAGGGAGAGGCTCAGAACGGGGCTGGGGCTCATTGCAATTCCTCAGCAGCATCCTGCTTGCATCAGGATGGAGCGTGGGCTCACGGGTGCTTCGCAGCCGAGCGCTCAGCTTGTAAACAGGGAGACAAACGCTCATTTCTTGGGAAGATGCGCGGCCCTGTCAGTCCCCACATCCCGAGTCCCCTGATTTACAGTTAGAAACTTTGCCTTGACTGTGCTCAGAATCATTAAGCTACAAACCATAGACTAATTATGGGGCCCTGGGCAAAAACGTTAATCCAAAGAGCATAAAATTATAATGACTTTCTTGGCGTAATTAGCCCAAACAAGATAAACAGTCCAAACAGCAACCGCAGCGTCGGCACATTCACAGTCCCGGCTCAATCCACTGCAGGGTGGTGCTGAGGGGCAGCGGGAGAAGGGATGTCCTGAGGGCAGGGAGGGTGGGAAGCTGTGACCAGCCCCATTTGAGCTCACGATGAGCATGGTGTGGAGGCATCACACGGCAGCTGGGATGTTCCCATCTCTCCCATCAAGCAGAGCTGCCCCACGGTCTGCAATTTCCCCAGCTGCTGTGGGGACCAAACCCAATCCACCGTTAGAGCTGCAGGAAGGATGCAGCCAGTGCCACCACCACGCTGTACATCCCCCCTGCCAAACCACTGCATGCCTACAGGGACAGCACAGCCCAGCATCATCTGGACCAAAACTTCATCACATCAAGGCAGGCAGGGCTCTCCTAGGTCTGCCAAATCCAGAAGGAGTCACTCAAATCCCTGTGCCTCTTATCAATCTCGTGCCAAGGGGCCAGTGACTGAGTCCAGGGGCCCAGGGAAGCGGCCTCAGGCGGGGTCAGAGGAGCCGTTTCCAAAAGCACGGCTGAAGTGTAATGCTCGCTTTATCTGCATCTCTATTTATTTATTGCAGACTGGGAAGTGCAACACAAAAGCTAATTATTTGATAAAAGCTTTGGGCAGGGTATTAACGAGCCAGACTTCCAAGCAGATTTCCAAACCTCTTTTCTGCCTCCGCCTGCAGATCGGAGCTGGCTGCGTCGGAGTGGGCTGGGAAACACAGGGCCCCTTTCACGTGTGACTGTGGCTCACCCTGCATGGCACGGGGACAGGCATGCCAAGCCTCCACTGGGCTGTTATCCCTCTCTTCTCCCTCCTGGAGGAATCCTGGTTGTTCCCAGTTCCAGGGACAGAAGGGGAGAGTTGGAAGACGATGGGCAGCAGTTCAGAAACTGAGCATCAATCGGCATCTCCTTCCCAGACCCTGTTAGGAGGTTTAAAGCTGTTCACACCCTCCCACCAAGACGAGCCTTTGGACTCATTCTGTCCCTATTTCCTATTTCACCAGACTGCTCCAAAAGCAAAAAGAGCCATCTCGGTGCTGGCAGCCCCTCTGATGTGCCCAAACTGCCACTACAAACAGAAGTGTCCCTGCAGCTCAGAGCCTGCAGCGACGGCAGGGAACACCCGGAGTGCTGGGGACACTTTCCAGTCCAGAAAACCCCACTTGGACACCTGACAGACCTGCCCTGTGACTGGGCATTCCTCTGCCCTGGTCAGTGTGGCATTCCTCTCCCTGCCTCCCCTCTGCCCCCAGCACCAACTGGCTTCATGGGCACCCACTGGAGCCATGCCCCAACAATCTGCTGTTAAATCCAGCTGTAAATCCAGCTTCCAGCTCATCTTTGCCGTTCCAGGCGACACCCTCGACATGAAATATTGCTCACATTTGCGGCCCCGCTCAAAAAAAAAGATGAGACCAAAAGAATGTGTCTGGAAGCCCCACGGAGGGGATCCCACCCCTCCTCCCCACTCTCTTTGGGTGCTCCTCGGCCCACAGCTGGTGTCAAAGCCCACCAGCGAGCCTCAGGTCTGGCTTCTGATGGGAAAATCAAATAAATCCATCTCTGTTTTCCCTGCCAGTTCATCTCTGTGTGGGGCTGCCCTTGTGGCAAACCCACCTCCCACCCACTCAAGGCAATGAAACCACTCAAATGTTTTAAAAACAGCATGTTAGCTGGAAAATTTTGCAACCACAGGATAATGGAGACTATCTCCGGGCAAGCAAGAGATTAGGAAGATAAATGACATCGATAAAGGGCATTTTAGCCCAAAGCAATTTTAAATCAATGCAAATGGGAGAGTTTTTGTGGGCAGATGTGCAGGTGCTGGGGCTGCACAGGCAGGGCTTGGCTGTCAGGGCTTCAGGGGCTTCAGGTTCCCTCCTGGCAGCACAACCAGTGAGCCAAAAAGGGCTCTTTAACTGGAATATTTACTGGCTGAATAATTTTAATTTCCTGTTAATTGGGAAAATTCTGTTGAAATTTAATGTGTCTTGAACCAGCGACTATTTCAAATAAGAGAGGATGACTGCACCTACACTGAACCAAGGCACTGCTTGCGAGCTAAGTGCATCTTCTAGGTGTGGAAATGCTTATTTGTCCCAGCAATTAAACCACCATCAACACAAAAATCAACGTGTGTGCACATGCTGTCCCTCCCATCTGTGCCTATAAAGCTCCCCACAGGGACACCCACCCAACAGCTTCCACACGCCACCACTCCCTCTTTTTTCAGTCAAACTTCAGGGTTTTTTTAGGACGTGACACATGAAAGAGTTGTGCCAATGAAGGGGGTTAGCAACATGAAAAGCCAATTCCAGATCCTGTGAGCACAATGAATTGCTCTTTAAAAAAAAAAAAAAAAATCTAATCAAGAACTTTTCCTTTCTTCCCTTTTTTCGGGTTTTTTTTTTCACCAAGGACAGTATGTGATGTGTATAGTCTCGAAAGGAGATTTACTAGAGACCGCTGTGACTAAGGCAAGATGTAATTAGAAGAGGGGAGGAACATTTATCATTTGCCAGAGTGAATTAGGTATTTCGACTTCTCAAAAGAATTGAACACAGAGGGTGAATTTTTTTCCAATTTCTCTCACATCTCCAATATTATTAAGTTCAGCTAGAAAACACTTGAGACAAATTGACTCATCTGAGCCCATCTCTTCATAATTGCTACACATTTTAAATTGGCTTAGTTAAATGAACACTTCACATGGTGGTTGACAGGCTCTGTTGTCTGGATGCAATATTAAAAATATCAAAATCAACACGAGAGCTAGAGCAGAGCTTGGGGATATTGCTTTTCTGAGCACTGGATATTGCTTTAGCTGGACTGTAGCAAATACCTACAACTTTAAAGGTGTTTTTAGACATAGATTAAGAGATACTATTCCTTTCCCATTAATAGTGAAGCATTTTTTTCCCTTTTCTTTCTACATAGCAAGAAATTTATAAGCTCACGCTCCAAACTGGGCCATCAGCCACGGGTTGTGTACAGAAACCATCCCTATAATGGTTATTCACTTTGCAAGCCTCCACGCAGTGCAGTGCCCTAATATATTGTGCATTTCCAGTTGTTTGCATGGAATGTACTCCACTCCCAGCAGTCAGAATCTCAACGTGCCTGATCCTACCCAGCTTTCAATCACTCCAGCCAGTGTTAGGAGCTCTGGGGCAGAGCTGGAGATGCTCAGCATCTCCCCAGATCCCAGCAAATTCTCTCTCCCAGCTCATTCCCTCAGTGTTTTTGTGCACGTGAGACGTTTCACGGGTCTCATCTAAAGGCTATGGAGCGAGTCAGACAGAAGGGAAGAATTTGGGTCTGTGCTTTGCCAACGTGATCTCAGACCGCATTTGCAAGACTCAAGAGCTTTGTGAAAACCCAAAGCCAGGCAAAATAATTGCTGATACAGAAACATTCGAGCAGCTCAGGCATGCATTAGATAAGGGATCTTGTTTCTGCTCCCCCTCCCCTTGGCCTGCGTGCTTCCTTTCCACATTGTTTTATCGTGAACAGAAAATAACAGCAGAGACAGAAAGGCAGAGCCTGCCAACAGTGTGATTTATGTTGGCTTTGGAGCTGAAACACTTGATAAAGCATCCAAAGCCTTGGATGACTGAACAGGGGCTGCAGCAGAGCTGGGTACCAGTCTGGCCTCTCGCTGCCCATGGAGCTGGCAGGGCAGGAAGGATTGAGGGCAGAAACGCCAGGGATGCTCCAGCCCCTGAGCCAACACAGCTGTCCCTGCCCTTGGGAACCACACGGGGAACTGCCAGCTCCAAAAAAAGGAAGAGCAGGTGAAGCACCACCCACCCAGGTCAAGAGGCTGCAGCCTGATGTTGATAATAAATATCACTCAACATCTTGCTATAAAATGCCCCAAAGATGCAGATGGAGACGGTGTGTCTGTGGAGGGATGTGTCCCTGCAGGGATGTGTCCAGAGCAGGATGGAGGCTTTGCAGCTTCTCAGCCCGGTTTGCTGCAGAGATACGCAAATAATCACGTTGGCAAAATTTTTCGCAGAACTGGGATGGAAATAAACGGGTTACCAGAGCCCAGTGTGTATTTGTTCATTCCTATCCCGGCAGAGAGATTTCTCCCTTATTTAAGTAGTGTCTCCAAGGCTTTACCCTTACTCATCTAATAAAGCAGCATGTCAACACCAGTTCTGCATCACAAAATGAAGGGCACTCAGCGATTCCCCCACGGGACAATTAAATAAAGAGAGAAGAAAACAAAGGATCATCTCTGCCTGAGCAAAGACCTCTCATAGCACACAGCGCCATGGGGCCGGCGGGAGAGGGATTCACGCTGTCTGATGGGGCACGTGGGAGCGCTGCCCTGCCCAGCTTCGAGGAGAGCAGGGCTGGACAGAGCAATTGCGGGCTCTGAACCCACTCAATAAAAGCTCAGGGCTGCCTCATCCTGCAGCAACACGGGGCTGCCCTGCACTGGTGCCCTCACAGGGATGTGAAGCAGCAGCACTTCGAGGCTGAAATGGGAATTTGCTGAGTTGGAGCAAAAAGCCAAAGAGGTGAGCAAAACACCTCAATTTAGTGTGAGGCTTAGCAACCCTCATCCTCACACAGCCTGCCCACAGCCCCACCACCTTTCCCCTTCCCTGCCCTTTCCGTCCCCCAGACATCTGCGGACACCAGCAGCGATGGCATCCCTGGGTTTATCATCAAACTTTTTAAATTCTGTTTTTTAAATGAAAATACTTGAGTGCTTTTTTAGCACATCTCCATTGAGTTGTTTGCCCAAACAAAAAGGACACTTGGAGAACAGAGCCGTCCTGAAACATCATTGCTGTCAGGAAATATAGGGCTCTTATCCCCTTTGTAGAAGGGAAGCAGGGAATGTCTCCTTTAAAGTGCCTCAAAATGAATTTAATTTAGAATGGATTTCACATTCGCATTTGATGAATTAAAACCAGTGTGGTTTAACAACTATGTAATGGGGTATATATATGATCTGTTAAACAGGTGTTTGAGGTTTAGCAATTATCTAATAAGAGACTTATACATATTACAGTAGATAAACTTCAATAAATATGTTCTTAATCAACCAGAGAGCACTCAACATACAATTACCATCCCTGCCACATCTTGTTGAAACAAGCAGCTGATTCGGTGCACGGCGGGATTTTATATGCTGCTTTAAAAACCCTCCCATGTCTCCTGCTTGTGCTGCTGGGGTGGGGTCTCCATGCTTTCCCCTGGGGCAGCTCCAAGAGCTGGGTAGGAATCTCAGCAGCTGATTTTTCCCGTGGAATATCCGCGATGGGGTCCGTGTGACAAGCACCAGCTCCTGCCCTCCTCTCCCCACCTTGCTACCCACGCGCGTTCATTCGCCAGGAGAAACGGAAAGGGATTCAGGATGGAGAGCTTCATCCTGACGGAGGGATTTGCGTTAGGAGGTGTCAAAAGTGGAGCAACAGGCTTAATGTGCACCACAACACCTCGGGATTTTCCCGGTGGCAAGCTGTGCCGGGGATCCACACCGCATTCCTGCCTCCTGGGTCACTCCGGGGAAGGACGCAGAGACCCAGTCCCATTGTGGGGTTAACACTGCCGTGTTTTGGCTAATTTGCCACGTTTCTAGCTCGGGTGTTAAATCTAATTAGCACATTAGTGCTGGCTTTCCCAGCTGTAAAACAGCAGGGAAATCCCTACTAACACCAGAGACAAATGCGTGAGTCGCCTCAGCAGCTTCCCCCATCCCTGTGCCCCGGAAAGCCGCGTTTCACCCCAAACCGGAGCACAAAGGCGACGCGCCGTCCCTCCCGCTGCCGGGAAAGCAAACACGGGCTGTCGTGCCGAACGGGAAAGTACCCAGTTACCACCGGGTTCACAGAGTTTGTTTTATTTTACGCACAGACTTCGACGAGAAGCTCACAGCGGGTTTGAATCAGTGCCGGGACAGAGCAAAATCGAACCCGCAGCAACACTGAGCCGACTTCTGAAATCGCATCCACCACTCCCTGGT
Source organism: Gymnorhina tibicen (assembly GCA_013399875.1). NCBI lineage: Eukaryota > Metazoa > Chordata > Aves > Passeriformes > Artamidae > Gymnorhina > Gymnorhina tibicen. The sequence continues at coordinate 1,911,871 of VXAZ01001058.1, read as the reverse complement.
CCCCCGGGACCCCCGCCAGCCCCTCCTCATCCCCCGTTATAACCGGGTGAGCATCCCCCGTGCTGGATTAACTCCCTCCGCACCACGGAGAGGGGGGGGTTTGTCTGCAGCCCTTGCTGCTGAAATGGGGGAGTGGGTTTGGGCTCTGCACAGCCTGCGGGACCCCCCCTCTCCCTCCACATCTGAGGTGCAGGACGCCGGGCACACGATGCTGCCAGCAACACGCACAGCAACGCCAGGGAGACAGCGATCCCCCTCTTCCCAAGGAATTTTCCTCTTTTTCCCCTTGACTGCACACGATGAGCACATTTTTAAATACAGCATTAGTGCTGCCTAATAGCCGGCTCGCTGCGGCTGGGAAATCTGAGTCGCTCTCATTGATTTCACAGCAGCCAAACGCACGGACACCAGGCGCGCCCAGGGGACGCGCAGCTCCTCGGGCACAGCCTGCCCCGGCTTAATGATTTCTGCCAACACACAGCGGCCGCGGAGCCCTCCCTCGCTGTGCACAGCCCAGCGCAGCTTTGTCTTCTCCTGGTGGTACTTTTTTCCGTCGTTACCAGTGCAATTTTATCGATGACTGTATTGCTGGCTATTTAATTATTCCCTTTTAATCCCTTCAAGCAGATAAGACATAAAAAGCAAAGGCCATTAGTGACTCTGGAGCGATGTGCAGGGGCATTAGCCTGGCGGGCAGAGCGAATCCCAGCCTGGATTGTGCCGCCCACCTACCATCTCCGTGCTGGACAACCGTGTGGGAAGAGGCATGCCGGAGGGAACAGTGCTTTAAATAGAGACAACAAAGTGGGAAAAACAAGGAGGAAGGTGCCAGCGATGCCCCAGGGCCTGTTTCCACCCTCCCCAGAGCACCCCAGCCCGCATTCACAAGCACCGGTCGCAAGAAGCAGCCAAGGGCAGAGCATCCTTCAGTGGGTTTTTCTGCTCAGGCCCTGCTCACAGCACCCAAACCCTGCTGTCACGAGGCTGTCACCCCCAGCACCCCCCAGGGGTGCCTGCCAGGTTCCTGCTGACTTGCAGCTGACAAGCTCAGGTGAAGGGAAAGCAAAAGACATTCGCTTCTTTTTTTAGACCTGAATGGCGAAGTTGTACAATTTCAGCGTATAAATAATTGAAGGGCTAATGTGATCTCAAACTGAGCACTTATTAAATGGAAACGTCCCTGTTGACAGATGAATTCCTGTAAATTTTCTTTGGTTGAGCTCAGATGCCCATTTTGTGCTTCGAAGCAGATGAGGTCACCCTGGCTGGACAGCACACGCTGTGCCTGGCAGGGACTTGGGCCTTTGGAAAGGAAAAAAGGATAATAACAATAATAGCTGCAATAAAGGACTGAGATTTTAAAGGCTGCAGGATGGCGCATACAGCTCAGTGCACACATTTGCTCTCCCTCTTCTTCAAAGACCCAAAGAGGGCTCCCTGGGATGTCCTCAGGCAGCTGGAGCTGTCCCTGGCCAAGTCCCCGTGTATCACCCCAGGGACCACGGTCCCAGCAGTGTGGGAGGGATGGAGGGGAAGGTCAGGACCCCTCCCAGACGGGCAGCACAGAGCTGCCCCCGGCATGCCATCACCTCCCCCCACGCTGCCGCTGTGTTTATGTTCTGCCTTCCTTCAATTATAATTAATAGCGGCTCATTATCAGGAGGGGACCGTTTATAAGATTCAATTAGAAGCCATTTATTTTAATGCTTTTGAACACAAAATGAGTTTGATCTCAGGAAACATTTCATTAGCATAATCTTCCCATAACAAGATCATCTCCTGAGCTTGACATATTCACACGCGGGTACCGGGCGGACGGACGGTGTCCGAGAGGCCGCGGCCCTTGGACGCCGACACCGGGAGCGGTGAGTGGGGCACGGCCTGCACCCTGCAGCATCTCCCACTGCTCAGGGAACGGCATCCTCAGGGAAGGGCTCAGCGGTTTTGTGGGAGTTCAGCTCTCCCCTGGCACCCGCTCGCCATCACCAGCACCAGACCCGTGGCCCTCGGAACTGGCTCGCCCCGGCAGGCACCAGCAGGGTCAGACGTGCCAGAGCCACAAAGCCGGCGCTGAGCCACCAGCAGCGCTTTGCCCTTGACCAAACACAACCCCGGGGGCTGATGGCAATGCTCCCACTGACCCCTCCAGCTGGAACCCAGCCTGCTCCAGCAAACAGCTCTCAGCAAAGCTGTGCCATGGCACAGAGAGGGAATGAGATCATTTTATTTGACTGTTCAGCTTAGGAAATTTAGTCATGAAGCAGGAATGAAAACTTGTGTCTACTCCAAGTCAAAATGCTCAATACAGCATGGCCATTTTTTTCCCCAGGGATAATCATCGCTGATTTGTTGCCCATATGGAAGATGTATCGGTTTTCCATACACCGGATGAGTTATACATTTCATAAGCTAAGCTGTCCATATATTCAAAGTAATATGATATCATTCACTTACACTTAAGCTGCATAGTGCACCACCACGTATTTTGAGTATAAAACTATGCCATGAACATATTTTTAAATGCTTGGTCTTTATCAGAGCCCTGTCTGGAGCTATTGCCTTCCAGAGAATGATGCTCACGGTGTTCTGCCACATCATCTGCAAAACAGATGGATAAAACACCCTGACCCTGCCTCAGGCACCAAGCCCTGGCAGTGCCTGTCACTGGGGGGAACAGTGTGGTTTCAGGGCACAGGGATACGGGGCTGCAGAGCGCAGAAAAGCTGTGCCTTGTTAGTTGGATGGAGAAGGAGCCCCCTTAGCCCAGGGTCTAGCTGACCTCTCTCCAGGCTGGGCTGACCCTGGGCTCAGACACCCTTTCCCAGGTGTGGTGCTACCTCCCTGTTTAATCCAGGGGCAGGCAGGTTGCAAACAGGCAGAGATTGCGGTCCCCAGATCATTGCAAATGAACAAAGGATTAAAAAAAAAAAAAATTATTATTAGAGCATTGGAGAGCAGGCGTAGGCAGTGCCTGCACTGCTGGCCCCTCTGCTGCCCGGCTTGGGCACTGGGCACGGAGCCAAACACTCCCTTCCCAGGATCATGTTTTAAAGCTGCCTAAAACACCGGGAAATAAATTCTCCTCCAAAGAAATCTCTGGTGTCACAGCTCCAGATTATCTGCTAGTGCAGGAGGCAGTGCTCAAATATTTTAAATGTATGGGCCATACGTTCTGGGAAATATAACATACACAGCGAAAAAAACATTGCCTCCCATATGGGCTTGGAGAAGCTGCGGATTGCAGCGCGCGGAGCCAGATGGCCGGTAACTCGATGCAGCTGAACACAAATCTCTGGGCCAAACTCATCCCCACCACAACCACCCCGAGCCCAAAAGGCTCGCAGCATCGCTCAGCTCCTCGCGTTTGACTCCTGCAAGGTGGGAGTTACCCGCCCGTGGAAGCCAGTTTGTGACAGGCAGCTGGAATCGGGGATCTGCGGTTGTTCTTCCCGCTCTGGTACTGGCCTGTTCCCCCTCCCAGAGGTGCTGGGGCAGCCCTGGTTCTCTCACTCCTGGCCTGGGAATGGGGCGGTTCGGGGGAATTAGACAGTAGGTTCAGAAGCACCTCATAGTATAGGCTCTCCCTTATTGGGGTGTCGGGTGCCTCTGATTTGGGGCTGGCCACGTCACCTCATGTCACCACATCCTTGGTGCTGTGCCTCCAGCTCTGTGCTGCTGGACACCCCCACCTGCACTCTGGCGCTTTCCTCTGATGTTTTGGTCAGGATAAATGAACAGAAAAACCTGGTTTTGTGCTTAATTTGCCGCAGAGCTCAGGCGGTGAACAATCCACGAGCAGCCCCAGTGAACCCTCGCAACACCCACACCAGAACCACACAGCCCCTGCCTGCTGGTGGCACAGGGCTGTGGCGGGACCCGGGCAGTGCTGGCATGTCCAGGTCACCGAAATTGCTCCCTGAAAGTCCTGGCTATGCCCAAACCCTGGAGGGGCAAAGAGGTTCCTGCAGCCACGGGAGCAACAGGCACCTCACACTGACAGCACCCACAGTGGAATTAAGCAGCCGATAGCACACAGGGATGGAAACCCAAGATCCTTCCCAAAAGGCGATTGAAACGTTCCTTGATACCGCAGGAGATGTGTTCCAGCTGATTCACTGTTGAATAACTGGCTCGGGAAGGAGCAAAGGCCAGAGCTGGGGCTCCCCAGCTCCCTGGGGATGCCAAGGCTGCCGGGACAGGCTGAGCCTCCCTCCACCTTCACGTCAGTTTTCCCCGGAGCGCCCGGCGTGCTGCATCCTGCCTCGCGCTCGCCGTGACTCACCCACGAGCCTCCCCGTGGAAGCACCAGTCCTGCTCCTCTCCCTCTGCTCTCCCCGTGTTCCTGTCCTCATGAATCATTAGCCTGCAACAGGGACACCAGATGCAAGCAAAGATGAGTCATTCGAAGGAGGTGAAAGGAAAACCAGACCAGCCACATATTGAAACTCCCTGTAACAATAAAAGGACTGTGTACATAAATCACTCTGTTTTGACTACGGCGACCACGCTTTGTTGAGATCACGTCCACTTGTGAAAAAATGCCAGGCCAGAACACTTCCAGGGATGGGGCAGCCACAGCTTCTCTGGGAAAACTGTTCCTTCATTAATGCCTTTGCCTTAATGAAGTTGAATTTAAACACAGCTCAGGGATGGAACGGGTCCCTTGATGCAGCGCTGGGGCGCCCAGGTCCCATGCCTTACAAAATCACTAAATGGGAGAGATCTGCCTGTCCCAGACCCCACAGCTGAGCAGACGTGTGGGGCACGGCTGTCTGAACCCTCAGCAAGGCAGTAAATACCAAAGCCCAGCCCTGCAGCCCTTGCCTGCCTCCTGCAAGGAAAACGCCGGGAGCAGAGCCACTGCCAGCCAGCAGGATGCCAGGATTTGTGTGTACCAAGACTCCTACATGGGTAAGACAGAAAGGAAGAGGATTTTGAGCAGCAGAGAGAGGTACAGAAAGCTCTGAAATCCCTCTGGCTTCACTTCACCAAGGTCTATGTTTAACCAAGCCAGCTCCCTCCCTGCCAAATGCAAACATGATCCTCGGGGGAATAACAGAGCGAAGAATTTGGATGAAGAAGCTTTAAAAAAAAAAAAAAAAAGAAGGAAGACATCCAATAAATACTTAAGGGAACAACTGAAGAAGAGATTTCCAAAAATTCAGAAGCATAAGGGGTTGCTCTTAAGGGAAAACCAGTTTGAGCATTTCCAGGAGCTGCTGTTCCAGCACAGTGCTGGTGCTCCCTGGGATGCCCCTGCCTGCCCCAGCAGCCTCCCATGCCCAGGAAGGTTGGCTTTATTTCTGAGCATCCCCAGAGGTTGCCCACCGACAAAAAACACAGAAACTACCTCAGGACACGTGCAGTGGCTAAAAAAAGACCCAATTCACCTTGAAGAACTCTGGAGGTCCTTCACCATGCGGTCCTGCCCTCCAGGCTGAGCAAACCTCCAGGAACCCCCTGATGCTGCCTGTGGGGCAGCCCCCGGCACAGCCTCAGCGAGTGCAAGCCCCTGGGGACAGCGGATAAGCCAGACTTAATTACCTCTCCATCTTCCTTCCTTAATTTTCTCTCCCTCTGGTCCTCTGTTTCTAGACCACAGCCACTGCGCTTCCCCGTGGCAGTGGGATGTGGTGTGGTCCTCCCCTACAACCCCACTGTAGGATGCTCTGTCTGCTGAGCACACAAGAGGCTTTGGGACATCAACATCCATCCCCGAGGCTCATCCTCCATCCCCCCAGCTCCCACCACTGACAGAGACAGATGGGCATCAGCCTGGGGGTCTGAGCAAACAGAAGAGGGCGAGGAAAAGGGAGTCTGCCCTCGCTTTTATTTGCCTGGCAGCAGGGCCACACTGGGGGTTTGGTGCATTTACTCTACACCAGTCCTGACTCTGCTGCCCCGGTGCCATCCCAGGTCCCCCCACACCACAGCATCCTCCTGCACCCACTGAACAGGCACTAAAGACTGTGGAACACATGCATTAAATAAATTATGCTGTTGCAAGATCGATTTAGCTGCGTGGTCCTCTGGCAATGCATTAACATCCTATCAGAGGAAGGAGAAAAGCCTCTCCTTCCCCTGGCCAGGATGGAGGAGCTGTGAGCGGCCCAGCAGCACCGCGCCTGCTCCCTTCGGCAGGGCCAGCGACAGCACTCGGGAGGGTGGGAAGGGAGGTTTGTTCCCAAACAAGCTCCGTCCAGGTTCCTGGGTTTTCCAGATGGTTTGGCTGTCTGGGGATGCCTCTTGATGCCTTTCACAGAGCGAGCCCTCCCTGAAATATGGGAAATGGGAATGCATGCTAAAGTCAAAAAGCAGATTGCAGGAGACTAGAAATACAGATGTGTCAAGAGATAGAAGGGTGGCTTTTCCCCCCTTCACCACTGTGGTTGTGGGACTCTTTTTATAGCCAGAATATTAATGTAAAACTAGCCTTTCCCAAAATGTCTGAGCCTCCTTCTGCAGCGGAAATCGCTAACTCTGTGCAGGGTAGACCTACGTCCACAGGAAAGGGGAGGCTGGAGGAAAACCAGGGAATTCCTGGGGACGGCATCCCTGGATGAGCCAGGACCTCCAAAGGGATGTGCAATACTGCAGATGGTTGCTGTGGGTCCCTTCCAACTGAACTATCCTACCCTATTCTACCCTGTTTTATCCGTCACCCCTGGAGCCATGAGTCCTCACAGAGACCTTACTTTGCACCCCCAGGCCTTGGAAAACCTCCATTTCCTTGAGCTGTTTCCAGGGAGACTCTGCCACTCCAGCACCAGCCCAGCAGGGAGGAGAAGGCACGCTCGCTGCCTGCTTTAAACAAGAAAATCCATACATGGTAGGGAAGTTTGTAAAAGGCAGAATCATTTCGATCTCAGATAGAGTCAGCACGTGATGGAAAGAATTTCCCCACTGGCAGGGCAGGAGAATCAATTTAAGGTGTTTACACAATGCAAAGCTCCCAGTGTATAATTATCATTTTATAGTCAATCAATTGTAATTCTGATCCAGAGCACAGCACAGGAAAATTAGCATTCAGGAGCACCTTTGATAAATTAGCGAGGATTACGGAGTCTGTGTTTGCAGAGAGTTTGGTCTGGCACTAGGGGAGGATTTAAAAATGGCAAAGTTTTTGCCTCTGCAGCTGAATACACATGGGACTGAGGAATTTAAAGCTGTTTAGTTCTGGAAGAGAAGTAGGATTAAAGCCATGGAGAGGGCAGGGATCTATTCTGTATTTGATTAGGAGTTTTACGATGCAAAGAAGCTTTAGGGAACGCTTCAACTCTCTATGCACAGGATTATACACATCACTGTATTAATTATTAGTATTAGAATAACACCTAAAAACCCCAGCAGCGTGCAGAGCCCTCCTGTTCCATATATTTTGTGTTTGAGCCAAACCCAGCTGAAGTGACCCAGGATCTGAGCTGATCCCTGGGGTCTGCCTGTGGCCCCTTGGAAGGGATGGCTGCACGCAGTGAAGGTGCTCAGCAGCTTCCAGGGATCCCTCAGTGCTGCTGTGAACCAGGGCAGCCCCAAACCAGGCACAACGAGAAGCTGTTTTCTGAGGAACAGTCAAATAAAGATGAAATTACCTTGAACCACCCCAGTGCAGCCACAAATCTTTCCCAAAGGAAATCTCAGACAGGGGCTGATGAGTGTTTCCAAAAAAAGACCTTCCCTACAGACCTGACATCATCCTTTGCCCAGATTCCTGCAACAGGTCCACGAGAGGGATGCAGCATTTCTCCCTGCCCAAGTACCACTTTGCAAAAAGCCAAAGCATCCTCAGCAGAGGGGAAAAGCCAAACCCTCAGAAGGTTTGGTGGGCCTGGAAGCAGTCAGTCCTTGGTGACAGGGAAGGTGAGACAGACTTGGTGCAGATGGAGAGATACTCCCAAGACCCCAGCACTGCCTGCCTGCCTCAACAGATCTCAGGGAAGAAATCACTCCCAGAAAACAGCAGAAAATCAATCCAGTGAAAAGAGATGTTTTTCCCGCCAAGGGAACGACTTGCCCAGCTCACAGAGTCTGCACATGGAAAAACAGTTTCCAAAAGCTGCTGAACTGAGAAGCTGAGGGTTGGGGTGGCTCCTGGCAAGAGATGCCCAGGAGTTGGCAATACCCCACACATCCACTCCTCCCTCCTCCACCTGCCCCTCCAAGTCTTTTCTTTGGGAAAGGGAAGAATTTGGAAACCCCGATCCCAGAGGAGCCAGGCAGTTTCCAGGCTTTCCTCCCATGACCTGTCCCACCACACGCCTTTTCTAAAGTGCCTTTTAGCAGCACAATAAATGGACAGAAACGGATGGGGAGGGGAAAAATAAAGCAGCAGCAAAAGGGGCCCAAGCAGCAGCTGGGTGCAGGGACTGTGCAACCAACACTCCCTCACCAGTTCCATCCTTGGGGAAGCCACGGGAGTCGGGATGCAGGGAAGGGAAGCTGCTCTGTATGCACAACCCACCCTTCATCTGCGCCGGCTTTATCATGGTAATACCGGGAGCCCAGTCTGGTGGCAATAATCTCCTCATTCTCTGCCATTTCCTCACGGGGGTAAAGATCATGGAGCATTAACACAACGGATGTGCACTTTGAACCAGAAGCTGTTCCCTGGGCTATAAATCAGTGCCTGCCACTGCAGCACAATGGCCCTGAAATTAATTACCCTGTCGCTTTGCCAAAGGGAAAGCGCCCTGTGCCGCTGCGGATGCAGGCACCGGCAGGAACGCAGCCCTGGGGACGTGCCCTGGGGTGGCTGGAGCCACAATTTTGGATACACGTCTCCCTTGAAACCTTTCTGGCCATTTGACTGTACCTTGGATGGTCTGTCCTGCTCCCTCCTCATCCCCATGATGCTGCTAGAGCTTCAGGAGAGCAATAAAAAATGGGGCCATGGAGCCCAGTCATTCATCTTGGGGTAAATACCCACGGTTTTCATCCCTGTGCTGATCCAATGAGCTCTCCCAGACAAATCTGTTTTCCACTGGCTTGGAGATGGTCTGCGGTACACAGGCCAGATTTACAGGGAGTGCAGACATAAAGAACAAGCTGAGAGCCAAAAAGGGCAGAGAAGGAATGTGCTCTTTTCATTAAAACCTACAGAACACAAGGCATTTCTAACCATTCTCAGATTAAAGAGTCATCCACTCTTTTATACTTTTCCCATCGTTTCCCAAAGAGAAAGGGAACAGGGAAGACACACCAGGTCTGAAATCTGGGTGATCTCTGGGTGTCTCAGTTGCCAAGAAGAGCTGAACATTGCTGCCTCAATTTGCCCCTCCACATTCACCAGAAAGTCTCCCACCACCACGGGATGCTGCTGCATCCCCACAAATACACATTTTTCCCCTCTGACCCTTCTGGCTGAAGCTCTCTGCCAGCAGACAGCCCTCAAATGACACACAGACCCCCCCTGACCATCTGGCACTTGTCAGATTCCACGCCCAGGAACCCAAGGTGCTGCAGTGGATGTGCCAGCAGTGCCAGGCAGGAGCGGTGCCCAGTGGGAATCCCGCCGTGTGGAGCGGGGTTACCCATGGGCTGCTCTGGGGGATGCTCTCCCTCCACACCTCCTGCTGGCCTACGAGATGCTATTTATGAGAAACACAAACCTGCTTTCCCTTCCCCGCAGCCAAAAAGGTCACATCAAGCGAGTGGTGAAGATTTCCAGCTCGAACAGACTGTTCGGGGGTTGTTTGCAGTAAATTTTCTGGGTGGTTTTTTTTTGTTGTTTTTTTACATCTTGAGAACTGGCGCAGCAGAGCCCGTACACAAGACCTTGTCTCACATGAGACACAAGACAGAAAAACGCAGTTGGTGCGCCCAGTCCACTCAGAGCATCTCCTGCCTGACTTCCAGATCCTCCTTCGACCCCACTGCAAACTCTCACCCCGGCTCTTCCCGTCTCGCCCTCAGTGCCAGGGCTGGCAGTGCCACCCGTCCATCTGCACACCCCAGCAGGACGGCTGCTCCTCCGAGACAGCAGCCGTGATCAGGAGCCGAAAGCATCGCTGCTTCTGGGAGCCACAATAGCAAAATTTATGTGAAAATGAGACCTAAAAACATTGGTGCTAATGGAAGGGAGAGGTTGTATAGTGCAAATAAAAATACGATCCAAGTGATGCAGAGTAAAATGGCAGCATCCATCAGCTCTGAGATGTTTGCTTGCAAAGCAGAGGCTCTGGCTATTAGTTTCACCACCATTACAAAAGGGAAAGGGGAAATTACAGCACTTTTTCAGCCTGGCTTCCTTCCCGCCTGTGCAACCCATCCCTCTCTGTACTAAAAGGTGTAAAAGGACAAAGAAAGATGAACCGACCAACCAAAACAAGGCCACAATAAAGCAAGTCCGTTTATTTAAGAGGTATTTACATTTTAGGAAAGAAAGCTAAAAGTATTCCAAAGGAGCAGCAGTCTTCAGCTGCTGCTCCTCTCTCCATCCTTGATTCAGCCCAACATTGACAGCTTAATAAATAATACCCTGCATCCCCTTGCACCTGGATGAAACCTAGTTAGGCAGTGCCTCTTGGGAACCTCCAGCTCAGCTCTGCTGCTCCGTGGCACAGTGCTTGCCATTAAAAAAAAAAAAAAAAAAATTCCTTGGAAAATTACGATAGGAAAGATGGAAAAGCCTGAGAATTCACCACGGCACAACCTGCCAGGACATGTCAGCACCAGCTCCTCCATCAAAATACATTTTCAGGGCAATTCCCCCAGAAAAACCTCCCTCCCCATCATTTGCTATCACAGCATTAATTATTTCTATTCTGACACTCCGTAACTGGGACAGAACCCAGAGCATTTTGGACTCTTGCGGGAGAATCTCTAATAGCTGTTTATAGCTGGTGTGTTAGAGCGAAAATAAAACCCCTGCGCTCAGCAAGGCGAGGAACATCTCGCCTCTACGCTGCCGTTTTTAGCTCCCCAAGGTACACAAGTACTCGGAGGCAGAGCCTGGGGAAGAGCCCACTTGTCATCCTCGGAGCAACCGATATTGATGGAAGGAAAGCCGAGGTCCTACCTGCCTGTGGGAACGCTGTGGCTGTTAGCAGAGCATCTTCACAAAAGAGACCTCTCGTTTAAACTAAACCCTGTTTTCTTTTCGCTCCTGCTCGCACATCCTTTAGCGCCCTGAGCTGACGCGACCGCCTTTATGAACCACTTTTTTTTTTTAACTCTGAGGGTAAATTAGACCCAAAAGGAAAAATCCTTGCTCACCACTGAGTTGGTCTCGGTGATCCTTATGGGTCCCTTCCAAATTGAGATATTCTACAATTCTAGGAGAGTTCTTGCTGCTGGAGGCATTTTTGGTGTCCAGAGGAGCTGTTGCTTCCCAAAGCCCCGTCTCCCTCCCAGGTGGCACACCCAGGCTGTGCTGTCCCTGTAGACACCCTGTTCTGCACCTCGGGACTGATGCACCTCGAAGCAGCTCCCAGACAAGCAATGCAGGAAAAGCACATTTTTAATTAAGTGATCTTGGCTGAAGTTTTTATAACCGAAAGGCCCCAGAACAAGAACAAAAGCTTCCTTTCAGGCAAAATAAATGTTTGATGAGGTATTTAATCAAAACCAGCACAACTTTGAGGGAAGGGAAAAGGAATTGTGCCAAAGAGGGTGTATTGCTGCATTTTGGACGACAGTAGGTCTCGGTCTCCCTGCTCAGGTCACTCAGGACAAGGGTCTCCTGTCCATCAGGACAACATCCCCCCGACTGTCCTGCAACCCCCACCCCACCATTCTGGTTTAACAAGAGACAAATTATCAAAACCTGGGCTCTCCTCAGACATCCACAGGAGAGCAGGGCAGGTCCCTTATGGGGAACCCGGAGATGGTCCCAGGGAGGCCCCCACTCTGCAGAGCTGCTGAGCCCCCCCAGCCCCTCACCTTCCCAAACCACAGCTGCTCCTTCCAAGTCCCAGCTCAGCAGACGAAAGCAGGGAGCTGACTGTGCTTAGAGGGACCTCACACCTCTTCATCCACCAGAGAGGATGCTCCAGGCCCCTTAGCCTCTTCAGCAAGTGACCCTTGCAAGCATCACCTCTCATCCTGCCCTCCCAAAACCCTGTATCAAAGACCTGCCTTGAATACATATATTACAATTTTTTTTTCTTCTAATAATAAAACATTTAGTTCTAGGTCACTAAGCAGAGGAGATGGAAGATGAGAGGGAGAGCTGCTCTGATCTCTTTTGCAGCTTTTTATAGAGAAATGTTCTGCTTAACTGCCTTGCTGAAAGAAAAAACCCGTCCACAGTATAAATGGGGACTGGCCCGCAGCCAAGGCTGCCCGGCTTCAACCTGCTGGTGTTATCAGCTCTGGGGCTCACTGGTAGCCAAAGGTAAGTAGTAATTTAAAGGACTGCTGCAAAAGCCCATTTTCCCTGGCTGGAAGAGCTGGATATTCACAGGAGAGCTGAACCAGCCCCAGAAACATCCATCTGGGGTAGACCCTGACTGAGGAGATGGGGAGGGGGAAGCACAGCCCAGCTCCAGCTGGGGGGAGCAGACCCTGGACCACGATCCTCCAGAGCCAAAAGCACCACGGAGACACAAGAGCCAGCTCAGCCCTTTTCCACCCCCAGTGCCCCGGATCCATCCAGAAAACCAGCACAGCTTCCCAGTGACACATCTCCCTTCTCACATGAGTTAAGATTGGAAACATTAAGACTGGAAAAGACCTCCAGGATCATCGAGTCCATCACTAAAACATAACCCTAAGCATGCATCTGTGTGGTTTTTGAATGCTTCCAGGGATGGCCACCTTGCTTTGCCCCAAGTCTCAGTGTTATTTGGGGAATAACACTGGAGACATAAAGGGAAAGGGAGTACAAAGCCAGTGTTGGTATTTGGCTGGATTAAACAGAATATGAATTTAAACTACTGGAGGTTCATACGCTCCTATAGCAATATGCTATAAAGCTTTACACACATTGATTTAGAAAAAAAGCAGTTTGCTTATTTTTTATTCAGCTTTACGAACCAATAAGAGAGCAAAACCCAAGTCATTACTGAAAAGCCGGCGCTCACGTAAGCCTTACAGAAAATGTCTGTCTCGTGGCTTGATAGCCATAACAAAAATGATTAATAATCTGCTGCAGACACTTATAATTGCGATAGCTTCCTCTTGTGAATTTAAATAGCTTTCTTGAATTACTGCCTTTGACATAATCAATAAAGCTGAGTTATTGCTTTATCAGCTGGGTCTGTATGGCAGGGGAGAAACAGAAACCTGGGGAGATAAAAATCCCCCCAAAAATTCAAAGCCAGGGGGCTTGTCCCCAGCAGGGCTGGGCCACTGTGGCCCCAGAGCGCCTCCAGGCTTATTTATGTCCCTTTAAACAGACCTGACAGCGAGCTAGAGACAGAATGGGAACCCATCGCAGCCCAGCAGCAAATATTTAATGACTACTTGTAAACCCAACAACATGTTTAACTTTTCCCATTCCCTATAAAAGGGCTCTTATTTAGCCTAAGAGGACTCCGAAGTTAAATATAGGGTCTTATGACACGCCAGGGTTTCAGGGGGGCACGGGGAGAGTTTCCAGGCCAGGATTTCCATCCTCTCAACGTGGAATATGGTGTGAGTCTGTCCCAGGGTGACCCACGCCAGCAGCACAGGGATGTGACGTGTCCCTGTCCCCAAGTGAAACTTTTCACCACAGCCAGCAGTAAGGAGAAATACTGTGTTTTCAAGTTTCAGATAAAACCCAGAAAGTTAGAGATATTTTTTTCCCCTTCTCTGAAGAAAATAATAATATTTCTTTCTAACGGGCAGAAAAAAACAAGAACTCATTTTGAGCTTTCAGGAAACCACGCTGATTTGGCAAAACCCTGCTTTAATTCAATCCCCTTCCACATGAGCTTCAAAGACTAAAGAAAAGCATTCCAAAGCCATCAACTAAATAACTTTAGGGCCAGAGCAGAAAGTCCCAAGGAGGTGCTGTCCCATGCACCATCCCTCCTGACTGACCAACACGACCAGCACAGCATCTGCTTCCCCTCTGCCTGCAACGACAGCTTGGGATGGGTTTGAGCAGCACCAAAGCTCCCCAGAAGCCCAGCAATGCTCTGGGGACAGATCCCGCTTGCTGGCCCCATCCCACCCTGGTGGGAAGAAGCCTAAAAATGAGATCAGCTAAAAACAATCTCCCTGAGGTCAGCAGTGTCTCGGGGAGCAAATGGTCTTGCAGAAAAGAGAGGTTTCTGTTTCTGAGGCCAAACTAAATGTTGACTTTTTATTAGATTGGGTGTTTTTTTAGAGCTCTTATCTCTTTCCCTGACTGGGGATGGAAACAACCGTGCTGGTGAGAACCCAGTTTCAAATTTGGCTACCCATCACAGACAGATAATGCATTGACAAGATTTTCTGGTCAGATAAAGGGATTTTTCTTGTTTTCAAATTCATGCCTTTGATAGATTCTTTGAAGTGCAAAATATTTCCTTTTAATAAACGCTGCACCATTTTAGCACTATTTCTTTTTTCTATGAGAATCCTCTGCTAGATCTACCCAGAAAGCAAAAACACCCCCAAAATTAGGAAAAAAAAAAATTCCCCTGAGGTTAACAAGGACTTCCCATAACTCACTCTGAGTCTCTGCCCTAATGGAGATGGATGAGTCACAGGTGGGGCCGCTCTGAGAAAATCACATTTTTCATTTTGATAGCACCTTTTAACAGGAGCTCTCAAAGTGCTTGAAAACCCTTTAGTGCTGCTTCCCAGGCGTGGGGCACGGATGGAAATTCCCCTCGAGAGAGCAGATCAAGGCAAGCCTTCGGGTTTTGTTTTCCCTCTGCTCGATGCAGCAAAACCCAGCCCGATGCCACAACAGCCTCAGGGGTGCAGGACAGCAGCTCACACCATGCTCTAACATCAGCATCCTGGACCAGCGTTGCCCTCGCAATGCATGAAGAAATCCCCAAGTTTGCCTGGGATCAAAAAAAAAAAATACGCAACAAAAAAACCATCTCACCGCTGTTTTGCTTCATCTGTGCTCTCAGCACCGTGGAGGAGCCAGCACAACAAATATTTCCCACAGGATCATTTCCTTTTGAAGAGATAAATGAGCAAAATCTTTTTAAATTGAAGACCAGAGACAAGTATAAAGTGGGATTTTCCTGTCTAGGAAAAAAACGTTCCTTTTTCTTGACTAACCAAAGTGTGCAGCATCTTTGCTCGTCACCTTAATTCCCCAGTCGCTTCCACCACACGTTGGGAAAAGCCTTGCACAGCAGGAGAGCCCCCTCCACGCTCCCCCCCACATCTCTGGGGGGGAAAAGGGGATTAACACACATAATCAAATCCCAATTTTCGTGGAAACCTTTCTTTAATTTAATCAGCATCGCGGATATTACGCTAGCGACATGTTAAGCTAATACACAGGAATGCCTCCTGCTGAAGAATTAAGATGATTGAAAACCAGGGGTGACGCAGTGGAATTGCTCGTGGGGAGGCTCAACAGCTGTCTGTGGGTTTGTGCAGCCCCAAGCCCGGGCAGCGAGTCCCACAGCGCCCATGGAGCAGCACACGGATGGGACAGAAGGCTCAATTTAAGAGCATCATTTTGGGGAGAAGCAGATTCATTCTCTTACATGGGGGTTAAGCTGTGACACAAAGATGGGGCATGAAAGAGTCACCAAATGCCAACTCACGTGAGGTTTGGGTTCCATCACAGGTGGGCGTCATAGAATCGTAGAACGGTTTGGGTTGGAAGGGACCTTAAAGCCCATCCAGTGCCACCCCTGCCACGGGCAGGGACACCTTCCACTGTCCCAGGGTGCTCCCAGCCCTGTCCAACCTGGCCTTGGACACTGCCAGGGATCCAGGGGCAGCCACAGCTGCTCTGGGCACCCTGTGCCAGGGCCTCCCCACCCTCTGAGTAAGGAATTTTTTCTTAACATCTAATATAAATCTTCCCTTTAGTTTAAAACCATTCCCCACTACCCACCCATATAAAAAGTCACTCTCCCCGTGTCTCATACACCCCTTTTAAGTACTGAGAGGAAATGACCAGACCTCAAAGCTGCCAAATTAACTACCCCAAACACACGCTTGGTTTGGTGAACACGATTGCCTATGCCCCAAAGCAGCTCCTGTATTCCCAGCACAGCCTCAGAAAATCTCAGGAAATTAAGAAAAATAAAGAGCCTCTTGCAGCAGTGGCTGCTGCCGTGGCAGCTCTGCGGGAACGGCAAGTGCTGACAGCAGAAGGCAATGTTCCTGCACTAACACTGCAGCTCTGACACCTTCTTCAAGGGCAAAAATGAAGATAAAGTTCCCATCCCCAGCCCAAATGATTGGCGACGGCAAGGGAAGGCACAGGTTCTGAGGAAAGGGAGAAAAGCAACCTGAAAGTGCCTGGAAATGGGAGATGCTCTCTCAGAACTGCTGTGCAGAGTCGTGCAGGGCTGGATCTTGCCCCACCCAGGGTCACCCCAGCCGGGAGCCCGTGATGCTCCTTAACCCCCTTCCATCCTGGCTTGTGCTCTCCCAAGAGAGGGCTGCCCCTCACCGTGGCCTCTTGGCACCGGCGCCAGCAGCCTCCCTCTCTTCCTGCCCCCACACTGTACCTCGTGGGATTGTGAACGTTCATTTCCACAATAAAATGATTTAAAAAGCAGAGGGGCCAGCTCCTGCTCTCAACTGCACAAAGGAAATTCCCATCTGTCTCTCAGGGGCTTTGCATTATCCGTGCATCCGCACTAGAGCTGCTCCCACCACCACCTTTTAATCGTTTTTGACTCTCACTTCCTCCAGCTCCTCATTCAGCTGCTTCAATCACCAAATTCCATTATTTCCTGAGAGCAACAACAATCAAAAAAATCTATTTAAGGGCTGCAACTATGGGACTCAGTGATGCAGAGCAGCAGTGGAAAAGCCAGCAGAGCTCCTGGCCCAGGGAAAACCCTCTGAGTCCTGGGCACAGTGGCCAAAAATTGCAACCACAGAATTCAGAGAGCATCACAATTCCTGTGACATGGCTGTGGAAGGCAGCAGGCAGGACTAGAGCAGGGATGCTGTGTGCATCATCCCTCACAGCCTGCAGCCACGCCAAAGCCTGTGAAGGATGTTAAAATGATTGGTGCTGGTTTAAAGTGATCCCAGCCTGGCTTTGAGCAGTGTGGTGTCAATAGGAGTAAACTGGCTCTTTGGGGGAGTTTTTGCCTGAATTCCTAAGAAAAACAACTTTGGCATCCCGCACTGGGCAGGGGTGTAAATAATCCTCAACGGACATGAGAATATCCCAGGGACCACGAGGCACAGCCCCAGGGTTAAAAGCTTGCTCTGAGTAAGGGTTAAAAACTTGTGACAGGGAAAAGAGAACTTGTGGGTTTTTAGGCACAGATCCAGAAAAGGTGGGGTAAGGTGCAAACTGAAGCAGGAGCCCTCCAGCCTCTCCCTCTGCCTTTTCCAAATGGATGGAAAAACCAGTGGTGAGAAGAGCCAGCGAGCTGGATTTAAGAGAATATCTCTGACCTCATGCATTCCCCTAATGAAGACATCAGCTGAGGATGAAGGAGGAAGGCAGGGGATGAATCCAGGCCTTGGGGATGGTTAAGGAAACATTAGCAAGGGCTGGAAAAGCCCCAAGCATGGCTCTGGATGGAAAATCAGGAGGCTGACACATTAGGTTTCCTGCCGCTGCTTCATGTGCCTCCTGCTGCATTGCCATCATCTCTGGAACATTCCCATCTCCCAGGCTGCAATGCACGTGTGCCAAGCAGGAATATTTTAATAACCCTATTATTTTATAACCTGGCACCCAGGTGCAATCATACGTGGAATTACAGATAGAGGAAATGCACAGAAGTGACGATACACGGAGCGCGCGGCAGACCCCAGTGCCAAAACACTTCAAGGAGTTACAAGCTGTAGGAACAGGCTTTTCGTAGTTTAGGAGTTATCCTCTGAAGGGTCCTCAGGGATCTGGCAGGTCAGCACGCACGGACAGCCAGGCACAGCTGCGGGGTCAGCCTGTTCCTGGGACACGAGCCGTGCTTGGAAGAGCTGTCACGTAACAAGCGCATCTCCGTTTATTAACACATATAAACATTTTTGCTTGAAGGTTTTATGATCCCTTTAGTAGCAAAAATGTTAACGGGACCTGAGGATTTGCAGGGTTTAACTGTCTGCCTCGGGAGGTCTCCGCAGGGTCCTCTGGGGCTGTGACCTTTGCTTCGCATCCCCCACGCCCCCTCCTCTGTACCCACACCAGGACCAGCGAGGGCTGTCACAGCTCCCTTCCAGCACAGTCACCCAGCAGGCTCTCTGCTCTCACAAACACATCCAAAAAACCTGTAAATAGCCAAAGTCCAAGACTCGGGCTTCTTGCGACCCAGCAGGTCAGCGCCCCTCTGGCTCAGAGCCCAGGAGAGTTAAGGGGATACCTAAAAAAGCAGTGTTTGGAAGGTGAGGTTTATTTTTTTAAACCTCCAATGATCAAAACACCTTTTCCGAAGCCTGGTGCTCTGATTAGATCCTGGGGATGAGGGAACAGCAAGATGGCACTTACAGCCCATGGAGGAGCCCTTGAAGAGCACATGGGGTGTCCCAGAGCTCCTGTCACCTGGCCAGGTGTGGGAGAACAAAGAGGCAGCATCTGCCTGACGACTGCCATCTCCCACGGACACATCTGCATTGGGAGCCATTCCTCCAGCAAACACCCACAGAACTCAGGCCACATATTTAAAGGAATCCATTTAAAGGCAGCATCTAGTAAAATTAAGAGATTCTTGACAAGAACCAGTTTCTGTTTCTTGGCTCTTGCGCTAAGCTTGTGGGGAGACTGAAGATATCACCTGCTATATTCAGTATGATATGCAGCTTAATGGCCAAAACCCACATATCTGGCCTTCAGCTGCCTCACCCACCCATGCTCCCAGCTCTTAAATAATTTGCTCCCTTTAATGTTTTTATGTGAACAGGTTTTCAGGCATGGAAGAAATCCACCACGAGCAAAGAAAAGGAGAAGGGGACAGTGTGAACAGAGATGTTGTCTAAATCCAGGAAAACCTTGTTTCCAAGTCAAGATAAACAGGTACCATACAAATAGAAAGCCAAGTGATGAATCCCTGGCTTCCTGTAGCTTTGGGATCTGCCCTGCTGCAAAGACATGCTTGGGGCCAAGCCCCTGACACCCCAAATCCATGCCAGTGCTGGGGAGCACGTTAACCCTCAGACCTCTGCAAAAACACAGCTCTCACGATACACCAAAAATCAGGCGCCCCAAAATAAAGCCATGAAAAGATTTTTGATTCCCACGGAAAAGGAAGATCCAGCATCTGGACGAGCCTCCATGGCAGCCTCCCGCAGGCCACCCTGTCCCAGGAGGGTGGGAAGCAGCCCCTGCCAGGGCTTACACCAATTAATGGGGAGTAGAAATACAAATTGTTTAACCAGCAGCCGAGATGCCGAGGGACTGCCGGGAACGCCGTCCATCTCCCCCCAACACCCAGCGGCTTCAGGCTGACAAGAGCTTAATTGCAGCTGGGGGGGAGAGAGGAGCCCTTCCTGCTCACAGCCGAGCTGCGCATCCCCCGAGGCATCTTCCCCAGCGAACGAGCCGCTTATTTAATAATCTGCCAGAGTCAGGCACATTCCCAGGCCTAGGAAACACCTCTTCATTAAGGGGAGGGAAAGCAAGAGCTTTCCCAGCTCCCCAGCAGCAGCCGGGCTCCCACCAAAGCCCCTCAGCCTTTGCAGAATGTTTTTTGCACCCGGGGCACCAGAGTGCCCCCACTTTTCAGCGCTTCGCCGTGGTGTTTTTGGCAGGCAACGAGCCAAGAGCATCAGTGCCGTGTCCCACCAGGTGTTTGGCTACACTGGGTCATCCCCCCGAGATCCCTGGAAATGTTCAAATCCGGTTTGGACAGGGCTTTGAGCATCCTGGTCAAGTGGGTGCCATCCCTGCGCACGGCAGGTGGTTGGAACTTGATGATCTTTAAGGTCTGTACCAATCCGAACCATTCAATGATTCCTTGATCCCAGCACAGCCCAGTCCTGCTCCCATTAGCCATGGGCATCCCTCCCTCACAGCTGCCACTGCCTGCACAGATAAGGAGGGGAAACTGAGGGAATTAAGCCCTGCAAGATGCATTAGTGATTTAAAAGGGGGAAGGAAAGGACTGCAGATAAACCTTAATGATATAAATGTAACCTATAATTAACAGTTAACATGCAGGGAAGATAGCCCTCAG
This sequence comes from Gymnorhina tibicen, assembly GCA_013399875.1. NCBI lineage: Eukaryota > Metazoa > Chordata > Aves > Passeriformes > Artamidae > Gymnorhina > Gymnorhina tibicen. The sequence continues at coordinate 1,891,685 of VXAZ01001058.1, read as the reverse complement.
ATGGAGTCGTTGCTACCAAGGAGAAACGTGGTCATTTATATTCCATGTGGGTCCGGGAGCAGGCGAGGAAGCTCCCACACACACTGCCAGCACTTGCATGTGTAAATAACGGCTCCTTCCAACGAGGGAAAGAATTTACAGCAAACAACATTCTGTGTGCTTGCTCAAGTATCTTATGTTTAAATAATAGGAGCTAAGTGATGCATTTCTGCTCAGGCACTAATCACTGCCAGGGGCCCGCAGCTCCGTTAGGGAAATTGCCTTCTTCAATCATTTAGGACCATCTATGGCTTCTCTGGACCCAGAGCTGTTCATTATTTGCCTCAGTGCTCTTCTTATTCACGCATGGGGTTTTGGGGAAAAAAAGATCAGAATTGGGGATTTAAGAGCCCATGCGTGGGTTGCGGCCAGCCTGACAGCTCTGGGCAATGCTGGCAGGGAGGGGATACCATTCCCACCTCCTGTCACCCATCCCAGCCTGCAACACAGCCCCGGGCCTGGGCAGCACTGCAGGGACCCGCCAGCATGGGCAGCGAGGGCTGGGGCGAGCAGAAACGCAGAGCAGAGCAGTTTCTAGCAGTGTCTCTCCTCTGCAAGCACACTCAGGGCTTCCCTTGCCAACCTAAACATTATTCTAATTGCGAAACCGAGACTATAATCCATGCCACGGTTGGAGACCCACAGGTTTTTACAACCAAAGCCGGAAAACAAAAGTCCAACGCTTAGTTTTAATGCATCGCAGCTTTGCCTAACCAGGTAAGAGGGGGAAATCCTTCCCCCAGGGCCCTGTGAATCACCTGGAGATGGCAGATCCTGGAGCTAACCAGCCAGGGGGTGGAGAGGACATGTAACCCACAGGTGCTGTTAAGGCTGTTGTACTTTTCCAACTGCTAAAATTTCAAGTAGGCATTAAATATCTTATTGAGACTATCAGCACATACAATTCGTGGTCATTAAATGCATTTCCTTTATGTTTCCCTGAGGCTAGAACAAACCTTATTTTCAGCTCATTTGCAAGAAAACTCTCTGATGACTATAATTTACCTGCTACCAACACCATAAATCTTTAAAATTAGTTACTTAACTGTTTGCTAATGACCATGGATGTGTTCACTAATACAGCTACTTTTTAATTAGCTCACAAGAAGAAATCCGAGCAGAGAGGAATGCTTGGATTTTTTCAATGCAAGTCAATGCTATCCCAAGATAACTGAGACAGCACTAAAGGGCTCATCATCCCCCTTGCCACTCCAAACCCAGCAGTTTGGGGGCAATAACCCCATCCAGGCTTGGACAGCTGGAGTCAGGCTCATTTCAGCATCCAGGGCTGGCAGCACACACAGGCACACCAGAGCTGCACACAACCCAATGAATTAAGGGAAAAGCGGGATATCCCCACTATGGGCAGGCAGATGGGAATGCAAACAGCAGGGACCAGGCACCAGAAGGACGTGGAGAGAGGCAATGGGACCAACAGAGTTCCCCTGAGCTGTACTTCCCCCTGCAGCATCCCTTCCCCTATTCCCTCCAGAGCTGGCTGCACATTGTTACGCTCACCTCCCGCACAGGGCAACAGTTCTGCCTGAATTCCCACATTTATTCTTAATTACCTCGTGAAGAAGTCAGATATATTGACTGCCACCTGTTCGATACATAATTCATGTGCCAGGAGAAGCAATTTCCAAAAGTTCACCTTGCTGGATCCTTCCAGGGGAAGGGAAGGCAGGGTTTTTTCTGGGTGTCAGCAATCACATGCTGTTAGCAGAGATGGATCCCTGCACGTGTTACAGGGGCAGTGGATTTCCAATCACCGCTGCAAAACACGGGGGCTACAAATATTAGCACTCGGAGGCATTTTGCAAGGCAGACATTTTAATTTAAATCAATGAGTTATTGATTCATTTTTCATGCGGGAAGGAGAGCTCAGTGTGTATTTCTGCCACTGGATCTGTACTTCTGATGACCTCAGGCATACAGTATAAACCTGATGTAAAATATTTCCTTTCCTAATAGGGAAGCTTTTATGGCCTTGGACCTGAGCGAGCAGAAAGTCATCTGGGAAAAGATGCCTGACTAGGAAACCATGGCAAGGAAGGTAATTAATGTTTAGCGCATACTCTCAAATTAGCCTATCCCTGAATAGGAAGGAAATGAATCACGAGCTGAACTTTTATATAGCCTCAGGGTCTTCTCAGACACTTACAAAATTTCCTGGTGTAGAGGAGCTGATAAAGGGCTCAGATCCCCCCACGCCTGCAGGCTTGGGAAGGAGCAGCAGAATGAAGCCAGGAGGGAGAGACCCATCGCCTTCTGGGAAGCTGCCCTACGCCCGGAGTTTGCTTTTGGAAACAGGGAAGCTGGGCAGGAATTTTTTGGGGAGTATCTTCGTTAGGAAGCTCAGGGACCACAAGGAAAGCTCGCTTTTAGCTGTGACTCTTGAGAGCACAACCCCTCAGCAACTAAAAAATTACCAAGATATCACTGATCCTGGACACTTCCTGACAGGAACCATCCCCACGCCTACCAAGAGCTCCGCCTGCATTTCAGGCAGGGTCCCTTGCCATGTTCAGCTGCACAGGGCAGGATGGGGAGCTGGCACCTTTCCCTGGCAATGCAGAGAGGGAGAGAACTGTGGATACAACGCTATCTGCCTGCAGCAGGAACTCTGCCCTGCTTTTGCAGGTAAAAACATCCCTTTTCCAGCCATTTTGCCCTTTCCTGAGATGATTCTCCAGCAATGGCTCTTTTGTCTCCCGTAAGTTCAGGCTCTCTAACCCTAAAGCCATCACCCAACACTGGCACTCAACTGTAACGTCATGGGGGACGAGGCTGTCCAGCCAAGGAACAATTAACCACAGTCCCCAAAGACCTTGTCTGACTGCCATCTCTCTCCGAAATCTGCAAATGCGATGAAAATAACAGGAGTGCAGCCTCACTGCAGAACGAGCTCTGGAGGGAAGTGGTTTTCCACAGATTTCCATGAGATACCAGCAGGTCCTCGCCCGGTTTGCGTAATTGCATTCTTTGAAGTCTGGCTCATAAACCAGCAACAACAAAAATCACTTTCATGTCTCTAATAAAGCAGAACTATAAAAGCACGAGCCAGCTCCCAAGGAAAGCTGACCTGTGCGGGTCAGGACAGCAGCCGGGATTCGGATGGACCGCCTGGCTGCGGCCGAGGACGCCGGGAGGGGATGGAGAGAGCAGCAGCCAAAACAAGCCTGAGGGGAGGGGCTGCTCTGGGGCAACATGAACCCCTGCCCCAAGGGCTGTGGCATCACACACGTGCAGAGAAATTTTTGCAAAGTCCCCTTTGAGAAATACTGTGTTTCAGCCCCAAAACCAGCTCCCACATCCCACCTTTGGCCATGAGTTGGGAAAAGCTGTGTGCAAAGTCAGCTGCCTCCTCCAGCCTCGTAGCACAGCCCACGTGGGGCACCTGGGTCCTGCTGAACACCAGCAGGGGCTGGGCACCATCAGGATCAGCCCTTTCTGCTGCACCAGAGGGGCCTGAACCAGGACAGCAGCCCAGGTGCCATCTGCCCCCTCTCTGTGCCAGCCTTTGGGGACAGATTGGCTTTCCCTGAGAGCCGAGAAGCAGCTCAGCACTCCTCTGAAAGAGCAAGCTGCCACCACTGTGACAAGCGGTGCAGAAGGTTCTCTATGCCTGGGGGCACAGCATCCCAGAACCAGCCCCCTCGCACCATTCGGGAGTGTCCAGGCACCTTTATGCACCCCCAAATCCTTTTTCCACAGAGAGGAATAAGGTCTGGGGAAACATTTCCCCCTGCTGCCTGATGAGAGATGCCAACGGTGCGGTCCTGAAAGAGTCCCTAACGCAAAACCTTCTGCAAGAGCACAGGCACAGGGAGCTGCTGCACTCAGGCAGCCTCGGCCAGGTGTTAATCAAGGCTTTTTGCTGAGGGAGACATCTCATCAAGGGCAGTTTTTCTCCCCAGCACTACAGCAGAGCAGCAAACAGACGCCAGGAGGCTTTTGCAGGTGAAAGGAAGAGCTACCAAACATCATCTGGATAATCATTTCAGGGATGTTTGCAGAAGAAACCCTTCTGGTAATATTAAATGATAAATTATATGCCAATAACTTCCTCGGCGCCGATCAGAAGGCATTTCAGAGACGAGCAGGAGATGGGGCCAGTCCTGACAGTGACAAATTGGAAGTGCCGGCAGACACACCGCCCTTCCCAACGAGACGGTGAGGAAATGCCATGTGTCAGCATTTACAAATTAAACCTGCGAGGCTGCCGCAGCCCCGCCGGGGCACAGAACAAATTCCTCTGAGTCACTCGGGTTCAGAGGCGGCTCTCTCCGAAATTAGGCTGACTATGGGCTCATTTGCAGAGGGAAATGCAAAAAGCCACATTTGTCATGCACCAGTGTCCCCAGCTGGCAGCAGGGCTCTGCTTTTAACCCCCTGCTTTCCTCTCCACAGAGCTTCCCAAGGGACATGCTTTGGGAAATGCGTTTTGACTGAGACCCTGACTTTGAGGATTTGATGCTAAAGGACGTTAAAAAGATTTAGCACTAAAAAAGACATCTCAAGCCCAAAGCTCAGAACATTGCTCCCACTGAAAGACAGTCAGGGATCAGCCCCAGGTCCCATCCCTGACAAAGAACAGGGGCACTTCTCATTGTAGGCTCACTGTGGGAAACTTCAGGATTGTGATTAGACAAGGAAAAGCAAGAAAAGAAAATCCAAGCTGTGCCGCTGTCAGGGACAAAGGCTGCTCCAAAGGCACCTGCACTTGCCAGCAGAGCAGAAGGACCCTTGGCAAAGCCCGCAGAGTGCTCCAGGAGCAGAGCTACCTCGCCAGAACACAGATTCCGGAGCAAACAATGGCTCTTTGTACGGCTAAAACACACCAGATGGCTGGTGGTGTGAGGGTCCAAGTTTAAGGATGCACTGAGCCGCTGTAGAGGAGGAGCAGGGATGAGGAACAGAGCAGAGCAACCCCAGGCTCAGCCAGAACTCCGGGTGTGGAGCCACAAGGAGAAAGGGCTGCAGAGATAACGGGGTGTAACCTCCCCGCCTGCCTCGCCAAGCAGCCTTGCAGGGAGGCTCCCACTCTGCCAAGACCACAAACATATTCAAAGCCCTGAAAGTGGTCTCTGAAGAGACCCAGGGAAGAAGCGGAGCCTCGAGGAGGGATGATTTACCAGGCTCCACAGGGAAACACACCTCTCATGTCACACAAAAGCGGGGTGTGGATGTAGGAGAAGTAAATAGGAGAAAAACCTGCAAAGGCTGATTCCTGGTGTGCTGCGAAAAAAACCCTCTTCCCAGGGAAGTGCCCTGCGTGTGTTACCCCCTGCAACGTGTACAGCAAGAGGGAATTATGCCAAAGTCAGCAGCCTGAAGGGAGGAAAGCACCAAGCAGTGAGTCAGAGGAAGAGATTTTGCCTATAGATGGTAGAAGCGCAGCAGAGAGATGCGAGGGGGCAGATGGGGAGTGGAAAAGGCCGCCACCACCACCACCAGACGAGGCGATGGAAGGAGCCACGAAACCCAAGCTGTAATGCAGGACGAGCCTGGGAGCTCGGCTGAGGATCTCTGCATTATGCAAGGCAGTAAAACTACAACAGCCCAGGCCAAACCCTGCATTCTGCAGCGCTGCTGTCATCGTCCCAGCGGGCACTATAAACCACGGAACAGCAGAGGGAAGGCACAGGCGGATAATGTGAGTAGTGGAAAACCAACAATAAGTTATAACCAACTGAATTCATGAATCAAATTAGCCCAAAGCCAAAGCGAGTGGTTCCTACAAGGGAAAAACTAAAATTTGTGCCCACAGCTGATAAAACCCAGGGAGACCTGCCCTCAGGTTACCAGAGCATTGCTGGAAGTGATGGAGCATCCTCTGAGCACAAGTTTGTGCTGGAAAATGTGAAACTGCAGCATCAGCTCTGAAGATGTGAGGATTGAACCCTCCAGGGACACCTGGCACTGAAGGGGATGGAAGACACACAGGAGGACGGAACCAACCTCTCCAAGCACAGCAACAGAACAGAAACGCACTGTTTTCAACCTAAAAACACCGGCAGAGCTGCATGTGGGCAGCTGTCTGGGTCAGGGGAAGGTGCTGGTCAGGGTGGGGGACACTGGAGCTCTGTGCCCACTGCACAGCCCAGGAGTGCCCCCAGCAGTGGGGTCTGGAGCACGGCCAGCCCGAGGCTGCGTTTCCACTCCCTCATACCTGGCACCCGGCTGAGCTCGCCCAAAGCGGCCTCCAAGGAGTTTAACACTTCCCTCGGCTGCCAAAAACCACACACAGGTTTGCACCCTCACAGCCCCAGCTGTTCCAGGCCTCCAAGGACAGTAGCACCCCTATTCCTTATTAATAAACCCCAAAACATTGGTTTCCTGTGAATTTGTACAGTTTATCCTGGCAGCCCATCCATGCTCCCTGCCCTCAACAAGGAGCAGGAGCACCAAGGGTCCCACACTGCCAGACGCTGCTGGGATCGCCACAGGGCAACACAATAAATCTCCTGCAAGCCCCTGATTTCCGCCTGTGTCTCACTTTCCACCCCCCCAAATCACACATGCTGTGGCTTTTGCCAACCTGAACTCTTAGGACAGAGGGGGAAAAAAAACTTCTGGTGATTTATTTCTTGACCCAAAGCTATTCCTTTTGGAGGAGGCCTTCCATGCCAAGTCCTAACTAAAAAAAACAAAAAAAAGAAAAAAAAAGAAAATAATAAAATCACATTCATTAGTCAGCTCACTTGGCTGGATCTGTAATAAGAATGTAATAAACTTTCCATATGTCTCTGATAAACTAGACAGCTTAAGTTATGAGCAGAAAAAGGCATCAATTTTTAAAATGTCAAAATTTGCCACGAAACTTGGGCCAAGCACTTGTTCCTAACGAGATGGTGGAAAGAGTCAGATCCAAGTTTAGAGACAAAAGAGCTGGAGGAGGACACGCCAGCTCAGCGCTCCCGGCTCCTTTTAAAGCCCTTGTTTTCCCCAGCAACGTCCGTGGCGAGCTCGCTCCCCTGGTGCTGTCAGCTGGCTCTCCCTGCTCCCAAAAACCAGGATGCGTCCCTATCTCAGCACTGACAGGAGGCACTGCTGACCCTGCCAGGACATCCCTCAGCAGCTCTGGGATGGAAGGTGCTCCAGGCAGACACCCCTTTGCTGTGAGCAGGGGGGGTTGATAAAGAAGCTTTGCATGCCCAGTGTGGGACTCTACACTTTGCCCTCCAGTCCCGGGGATTTCGTGCATTTACATTCACACCATCCCACTGCAGGAAGCAGTGAGACAATGACCTTTCAAGGCTGGCACATGTCCAGGGTCATTACCCTGAGCTCAGCTTTGATGAAACCCAGCAGCGTGTACCAAACCAGCTACATCCTCTGGAAAAGGACCTTGAGAAGTTCCGATACTCTTGGGCATGGCCCAAACTTACTCTGCTGGTCAGAGTCACACACAGCCACGGTGGGAGACTGTCCCCTGCCACACTGCTGATGCTGAGCCCTGTGGATGAGCTGTTTGAGGGATGGGGGCAAACCCTCCGTTTGACCCCACCACAGATGCTAGCAACAAGGGATGCAGATTTGGACTGTGGGGTCTGTCAGTCAGTCCAGGGTACAGAGACTGTCCCCATCCCACAAGCTCTGGGATGGCAGGAGCAGGAGGAGAGCAGGCTGGGACTGATCTATAAATATTTTGCAACCTGTCCTCCTTGCAGGTAGGCACAGAGCTGGCCCTCACCCGGGGGTGAATCTGAGCACCGTCAGCCTCGGAGAGTGATGGTCTTTCAGCACTTTAATTACAAAGCAGTAGGCAAGAACAGCCCGCCTGATGTTCAGCAGGAAATTGAACTGCACCAGCACAGCAGACATATTCCTGCACGGCTCCCCTAGCAACTCTGGGAAGGTTTCCAAATTCCTGCACCATTAACATTTAAGGAATCGTCTCTGAACTCTGGTAGTTAAACAGCGAGGAGAAACAAGACACTGTAAATGGATTTGCTTGGTGTAGGTCAGTTACTGAAGGGGCTGTTTAAATCAGGGCTTGCTGCTTTGCACTGACAGCAAAGGTCTGCCTCAAAGCACTTCATCATTTTAAGTCTTCCACCTATTCTTTTCTCTTTGACCACTATCAGGCCATGGCAATATCTTATGGTCGTGCCCTCTCACTGCACAGAGCAAGGTGAGGGGACACAGAACCTCAGGTGAGAGCAGCTGCTTCTCGTGTCCTCCCTGAGGCCACAGTGACAGGCAACCCACCAGGGCGAGCTGGTGGTCACATCCCAAATTCCTGGGTGGATCAGGCCAGAGGCCACACACAACCACAGCAGCCGGGGTGGGTGGCACGAGGAGCCCTCGTTCCCAGCACAGCACAGATCTGAAATCACCGCCTGCCCCTCCCCTGGCTCCCCCTTGCACTGCACCAGAAGACACCTTGATGCTGTGGGCAGGGAAACGATGCTGTGATTTATTTCCCCACACGCAGCAGCCTGACATCTTTATTGGTGTTTGCAGCAGGCACAGCCCTCGGCACGGGAGGGCACTGCGCACGCAGACCCCGACAGGCAATTGTGGTCCTTCAGTGCCCGGCACCAGGTGCTCGGGGGTCTTGGGCTGCCCTGAGCATCCCTCGCTTGGCAGGAATCGTTTCCTGGCTAAATCACCATCTGGCCATGCTGCAGGAGCTCGTTATGCCTCGGGCTGGGCGGGAAGCTACGGGGCAAGGCTTTCCTCTGGTTTTGTTCTCCAGTGCCCACCTCGCGTTTGAGCTTGGCCTGAGTGCCCCCTCGCCGAGGGTGAGTAGATAGTGATGGAAATTGTTCCTTTTCAAACAAGCTGGAGCTCCCTGGCCTCAGAGTTTAATGCCAGCCCAGAAAATGCAGAGTTTCTTCCCTCCCCTCTTTTAGTTAACCTGCCCAAGGCTACCCAGAAGTGTAATTACAGTTATAAGTCCTGATTCGGTGTCCTCAGTCCCAGATAGAGAACCAGTTCTGCCTCCACTACCCTCTTGCAAACCCACAGATCTGGGGTTCTCAGCTGAAGAATCTAATTTTTCAATTTTTTTTTTCTAAGCCTGTGTCTGTCCTGGTACAAGCTGCTGGGCAGCACAACCCAGCCATGCTCCAAACCATTCCACCTCTTAAAAGAGAGTGTTTTCCATGGCCCCTGCCCCATTCCTACAGGCAGCAAACGAGAGAAAACAGTAAAAAACCGACCAAAATGTGCTGCTGTCCTGCCTGAGCTGCCCCCACCATGCACTCAGCAGGATGCACTCGCCCTGCCCAACTCAGCTGAGGTGGTCAGACACATCTGGGAGCCATTGGAAGGGAGCAGCTCCCCCACTCTGCAGGGAGACCAGGACCACCCAGAGCTTCAAAAGACAGAGCCTGCACCCAAAAAGTCCACGTGCATCCCAGTCCTTGTCCCGAGCCCAAGCTGCTGACGGCCTCTCGGTGCAAAATGCTACGCTGGAGGATTCACAGCACCAATTAATGCAGCAAATTGCTCATCCAGACACCTCCTGCTGCCGTGGGGCTTGCATCCCTTCAGGCCCCTCAGAGCAGTGCAAGGAGCCCATGATTTAAGAGTGTATCATTTTTAAGTTTCCAGTAAATTAAAGAGTATATAATGAGTCAAAATCACCTCCAATTAGTTCTTCTGGGACCACCCTGTGTATGAAAGAGTTTTACTCCAGCCTTACGACCCTGCCTCTCCTGCAAAAGGCACAGAATTGTGGGGAGCACATTGGGAGAGGGGACTGTCCCCTCTCATGGCTCAGGTCACACAGACCTGGCCACACTCCTGCCAACAGGAGCAGCTTCTGTGCAAGAGGTACCAGCACCGCCTCAGAAAAACAGATTTGACTTTGGAGATGGTACAAAGCACTTGTGTTCCTCTGCAGCCCAAATGTTTGCTGGATGTGTAATTCTCTCCACTAACAAATCCAGGAGGAAAAAAAAATAAATTCTGAAAGAGTTTATGTGCACCCTCCTGGGACTTCATTTCAAGTCTAATTGCCACTTACACATATTCAATTTCAAGTGTTGACCTCACAGTTTCTCCCAGTGCAAACTGAGGATGGGAGGCAGAGGCTGCTTCTCTCTCCAGCCCAGAGCAGCAGCAATTGCAGCGGGTGCTGTGTCAGACAGCAGTGGTTTTCCCAGCCCTTTGTGGGTGCTGGGGACAGGGCTGAGGCTGCCCCAGCCTCTGCTGAAGGACCCAGATCCACAGACATTCCCCATGTCTGTGAGGAGGTTGTGCGTATTTATACTCAGCAATATTTCAATAAATGCATAAAGCCAGTGAGGTGCTCAGCCCCGCACAAGCCCAGCCCCACTGTTCAGAAGGGGACCCCAAAACCCTCTAGAGCAGAGTGAAATCGGGCTGGGAGCAGGCTCTCAGATTAGCCTTGCACAGTAAATGAACAAGAAACCCTCACACAGCCGCAGCAGCAAGGCAAGCACAGCCCCAAACACACCCTGGCCAGGCAGAGCCAGCCCACACACAGCACTGCTCACCTCTGCAAGGAGAAATCCTGCTTTCTGATGCACGCCCGCGATCCAGCACTCCTGGATTTACTGTTATCTGTTCCAACAAGTCAAAATCCCCCCGGTCAATACAGCTGGAAGGAGAGCCCATCACTCAGCTGCCCCGGCTCTCAGGCACGATGATGCATTGGCATCAATCACCGGGCACAGGAGAAATAAAAGCACTGGAATATTGTTGTTCCAGGATTAATGCCCCTTGCTGTGAAAACAAACGTCCCAGACTTGCCTCAACACTCATTTTTGATAAATGATTTGACTGCACCTTGACACTCCTGTAGCAGCGGGAGACCATTATCCTGAGACAATGTTTTATTCTATTGACATTATCTCTTAATTATAATGTGAGGGATATCAAAGAGAGCAAGAGCCCACCAATTCCTCAGGCAGAGTTTCTGTAGTTTCTCCTGTCAGGAGATCTGGGAGAGGTTTATTACAGCAGTTCAATGATCTGCTCACGTCCAGCCTGCAAAGGGGACCCTGACCCACCTCCATTGCTGCCAGGGAAGCTGTGCCCCTTCACACAACCTCAGGACATACTGGATGTGCTTTTATCCAGTAGCAAGAGGCTTGCTTGTCTGGCTTCTTCTTCTTTTTTTTTTAATTTCCAGAAGCAGGGAGCTTTTCAGAAAGACAGAAAGGTCGCTTGCATATTTTAAACTGAGAATTTTAGCAAGATTCAAAAGGGATTTGGCATTTACTATACGTCAGCTAACATTCAGATGCAATTTTTGGAAGGGATCACAAACCTTATGCTTCAGGCATTTTGCCAGTTGCTAACTACTGGCAGGAGACTGACGAGGTGAGTTATGTGCTCACCTGTGCTATTTTGGGGTTATTCCCCCCGCCAGAAACCCCCAGAAGCAGGCAAAGCCCAGACACTGCCACGCAGAGCTCAGCCCATGCTCCGGGGGCTCGGCTGTCAGCAAGTCTGATTGGCATTAATTGTTTAAAAGGCTTTGTTTTGCAAAACCCTTTTGCAACGCACTGAATAAACAAGAAGACGGGGAACCAAAGCACTCCCTTGAATCCCTGAACCAGAGCGAGCATCCCTGCTCCTGTCCTAGAGCCCCGCAGAGCACACTGCTGCTCTGCAATGGAAAAAAAAAAACAAAAAACAACAACAACCCAGCAAACAGCGCTTTTAGTATTTAAACCGAGCCAAATTAATTAACTTGCAAGGAAAAATGGCACGGCGTTTTGTAGCGGGATGAGGTTTCTCTCGGTCAGGAAGCGCCGGGGCAGGTCTGGGTGCCAGCTCGGGCTGCCAGCAGCACCTGCAGCCCCGCGGGGCTGGCACGGGGCGGAGGTGCCCGCGCAGCGTGGCGGGAGGGCCGGGCCGGCAAAAATCGGCTGTGACACGTTCAGCCGAGCGGGATCAGAGCGGGAGGACGCGGCTCGTCCCAACATCTTCATTCCTGCCCCGCAGCCCATAAGCCAAGGCGGCTTGGCCGGCGACAGACAGCACTGCGGGTCCCCCGTGCGCTCGGGGGCAGAGCGATTGGCACGGAGGGGCTGGTGTGCCACGGCCACGCACGCTGGCGGGCAGGGACACCCTCAAATAACCGGGAGCTCTGTCAGGGACAGAGGGATGGGGACAGAGCCCTGTCTCAGCCCCACGGCAGCACTCGCTGCTCTCGCAATCCAGTCATGCCCAGTTCTCCACCAGCAGTTTGAAACCGGAGCGTGAAGCTCTCCACAGGGAGCGTGTGTTGATTTGTTTCACGATTTCCATTAATTACCAGGTAAATGAGATCCCTGCACACTCCTTGGGCACCTTGCCTCATCTGTTTGGGCTTTGACAGCTGCTGGAGCAGTAAGTATGTTTTCATCACATGATGCCTGGCAGTGCATCCTCTCCTCGCTCTGACCTCCAGAATCATCCCATCTGCTTTATTTCAGCATCCTCCCCTGGAATTTGTTCTCAGCAGCTAAAAATCCATCCCACTGCAGACAGGGGGGGGCTCTGAGCCACTGAGGCTTCAATTAGCAGGGGAAAAGTACCTTGAAGCCTCGAGGCTGGCTGCAGTTCTTGGGCAAATGACACCCAGAGTGCTGAATTTGGGACCTGGCACAGGGCTCACATCAGGCTGAGCTACTGCACACGAGGAACCAAGCAGAGCAATCTCTGGTGCCTTCAGCTTTCCCTGTGAAACCTTTCCTGGAAAGCCAATTAACAGCACCTAGTGCCTGCTCAGCTGCTCTTAATTTGTAATTAAAGTCAGGCCACAGCTGAGCAATAGCAACCTTTGAGGGGAGGCGATGGGGAAGAGGGGAATAATCCTTGATTTATTACAAGGGAGAGAGCCATAGCCTGGCTGCAAGAGGGACTTGTGGAATCACACAGGTTCCATGGCTTAAAACTCCATTGACCAGCAGGGGCTAGGGGGGAGGCAGAGTTCCTTCTCTGTCCCAGGAAATTCCAGGGATGGAAAGTGAACTGAGTAGGGCAGGAGGTGCAGAAGAGGCCACAGGGCAGCCCCAGTTAATGGGTGGCTCAGGGAGGTTCTGGGGGACGCAAGCAGGGGTGAGCAGGGAGCATCCAGACCAAGGCGCACACAGGCACTTCAGAGGATGCCAAACCCATCCCCAAACTGCATCCCTAGGGAGCTGCCCCTCGAGGTGAGCACCCTGCTCCAGTCCCACATGGAAACACACCTCGGGGTCCAGGCACGCTCCCACCCTACTGCCCATGGTGATCCCAAGCCAGCAAGCTGCAGGTCTGATTTAACAAGGATGACTTTTCTGGGTCAGGGGGCCGTTTTGGATCAGATGAAGGGGTGGGACGTGCTCTCACCCCACTCATTTACAGCCTGTGACATGCCCCAGTGATTTACAGGCACGAAGAGGGCCTGCAGCCCACTGGGCTTTCAAGGATTACTTAACACAGGATGAAGTAGATCAAATGCAAATGGGTGGATGGTATGTGAACCACTCCAGCCAGCCAGGGCTGCTAAACCCTCTGGTTTCTTTCACAAGGCTTTGAAATGGGGAAATGTAGCTTCAGATAATTTATTTGCTAGGGGCACTGAGGAGGGCAGGGGAGTATTTATGAGCTGAAGAAAATCCACAAGGTATGTCTCCAGGGCTGCACCCACCAGGAGACCGAGCACTGTTCAGGTGGGGAGGGGGAATGTGATCCCTGCCTTCAGCCCTGGCTGCTGGGGAGAAGGGTCACCTCCTCCTGAGCCCCCAAACTATCCCCTATTCCCATCAGGGCATGAAAATTAACATTGTAAACAGAGCATCTTCTGGAGAGGGGGGGAAGCACAACCATGGGCTGTCTGGCAACTCTCTGCAGGCAGGCAGGGACTGCCCCTTGGTCTCTGGGGTCAGACAAGCTGCTTGGTTACCCACAGGGGATCTCCCCTGCGCCCCTCCAGAATGCTCAGCACATCTGGACCTGGAGCAGCCCTGCCATGAGGGAGGGGACTGAGTTACCGCCACCAGCAGCAGTTGCTGTTTGCTAAAAGCAGTGCTCAAAAAACCCTAATCACCATTAATTTTTGCTGTCCCTGAAGGTGGTTTCACTGCTCCTCGTGGCATGCAGAGCTCTGCAAACACAGTGCTCACAAGGGAGACAGCTGAAAGAGAGAGAGAGGGGCTCAGTGTCGGAACTGGGGACGCTTAATGCAGATAAGAGCCATGGGCTGTGAACCTGGAAAACACCAGCTTCCAGCCCCGGATGTTCCCATGGATCTGCTCTGCTCCAGTTACTGTAAAAATGGCCCCGAGCCAGAGACTTACTTGGAAAAGCAGAGGAAGTCTGCAGCAAGGGGGAGAGGGTAATTCCTTGAAATGCTGTCTTTGGGGATGGATCTGCAGTTGCTGGAAATTCCTTCCCTGGAAGCTCAGTTGCAAAGCTCAGCTCTCTCCCCCCAGTGGCTCCCAGGCCTGTGCAGTGCCTCGTGCTCAGCACTGAGTGGTGGGACACCGTGACCCACAAGCCCCACATTTTGTGGGCATGAGGTGAGAAGCCTCCTATCTGTGGCACTGCTTGCTCAGGAGGCAATTTCCCACAGGAACTGGTCCAGGAACCAGTCCAGATGGAAAAGACAGAAAGCAGCTGGGGCACCCGGGGAGGTGGGGTTTTTAACAGTGCTACAAACGATGTTATTAAGCCCAGAAACGCAGCTGGATACCCCCAGGAACACTCAGCAGCAACATCCACAGTCAGAAGGGCAGACAGTGAAGATGGTTTCCACCAGGCTGTAAACCAGGCAGGCAGCCCCTGGGGTGTTGCCTGATGAGGATTGTCTCCACCTGAGGGCAATAACCTGTGGGGCTGGCAAAGCCCCTGACCCAGTATCAGCTGCTGGGGATGGTCCCTGGCCCTGCAGAATCCATGAAGCAGCTGGAGAAGGGCTGGGCACAGCTCAGCTCTCAGACCCTCCTCACCCTGCAGACACCACACATATCCAAAGCAGCATTTGTGCCATCAGCATCAACTCTGAAGCCAGTTCATGTCTGGGAAAATCATGAACTTACCAAAAGGAGGAAAAATAACTAACTTTTTTAAAAAGAAACCCCTCTAAAATAGCATTGTGTGCCTTTGTCCTAACCCTCAGGAACCATGGGTTGAGGGATCAAACCTTGTTCCTCAAGGGACTGATAGCACCATTTGGTATCAATTTTCCATCTGACTGCTCCTTTTTAGGAATTGTTTCTCTTGCTCCAGAAACTCCTGCTCGCAGGGAGCCACCAAGCACAGGGAGCATGGATCTGAGCCGGCTGCACGCCACCACTCCGAGCCCCACAGGCCTAGATTGCCACTGGAGCTCCCTGCTGGGCATTGCCCCACACGGATGCACACGGCATGGGGAAGGGAAGGCATGGCAGGGACTCCATATGGGACCGTGGTCTGGTTTACCCCAACAGAGCTGAGGTTTGGCATGTGAACAGCCAGGAGAAGGTGGCAGCAGGGTGACTTGGGAAGCCCTGTGCCCTCAGCAGCAAGGATGGAGCATCCCAGAGAGGTGCTCTGTGCAATGGGCTGAGGCTCTCACTGCCAGGACACAGGGACACCTCAGTAAAAGCAACAGCTCAAAGCAAGAAGTACAGGAGGTTTTGTTTCCCTTCTTGAAGGGCAGGAGAATTTCTGACAGCCCTGAGTGGAAGAGCTTGTGCGCGGACAGGCTTACTCCCAGAAATGGTCCAGCCCTGGTGATTGACGAGGCAATAAAATTAAGCTCCTGTGTCCTCACGAGCAGGAGGTGGAAGGACATTTAGTTACACTCCTTCAGTGAGGCATTAAGCCCCGTAAAGTTTAACGCCGACATCCAACACACCCTCGAGATCTGAGGCTGCACTGCCAAAGCCCAGCCCAGCCTGCATTTGCTCCCCGCCACAGTAACACACCCAGAGTGGGACTCAGCACATTTCCACGAGGGGAGGGGGTACCCAGGCAGGGCTCGCACCGGGGGCAATGCCGGGGTCGCTCAGCGCTGTCCCTGGGCCATGCTGCCAGGGAAGGGACATGGGCAGAGACCTCTGCGGCACTGGGCACCTCTCGGGCGGGCTGGGGGACAGCCAAGGCGGCAGAGGCCATGCAGAGCTGAGCTGGCCAAGCACAGAGGGCAGCTCAGGGCCAGGGCTGCCAGGCACCGCTCACACCAGCACTGCGGTGCTGAGCACAGAAACGCTTTCAGCTCTGTGTCACACTGAGAAAGGGCTGAAACCAGCACAGAGCCCCACGCACAGCCTGGAGGGCAGGGCCCAGGCTGAACCCCCAGCTGCACGCAGGAGGGTTGGGGGGTTTAAGGTACACGCACCCACATCCAGGGCCTGAATCCTGCAGCACAGCACAACACAGCAGAGAGCCCTGCCCAAGAGAGAATTAAACCCAACCAGCACAGGAGCACAGGCAAACCCCACAGCACCCAGGCACAGTCCAGGCTCTCCTCCAAAACCACATGAGCTGCTTGTCCTCCCTCCAGCTATTTTCTTCCAGACAGAGAGGTTCATTGTGGCCAAGTGCAAGAGAAAGCAGGTGCCACAAGTCACTTCATCTCCCCCAGGCACCTCCCGGCTGGATTTTCAGTCCTGCAGTCCCACACTGCAGGCACATAAAACTAGGTGCCCGATAGCTTCCAGGGAGAAAAACACTCCCCCATCAAATGTCACCATACCACCCCTATAACTGCAACAGGTACACATTGCTCTGTTTGTTTGCTTCTTGTGGGTTTTTTAAGCAGTGAGAGCCACAGCTCTGCCCCAGGAGACGCATCTGCCCACAACCACCCCAACAGCGACCTCACTCACCGCCCTGCATCGCTGGAGGATTCTTGCACGCAGGAGACCAGAGTCACAACTCAGGAACAGACCTGGACGCGATGAGGAAGAGCAGAGCAGTTACACACCAGAGCAGAAACTAGCTGGAGCGCAAATCACAACCTCTTCTGCCCCACAGGGTTTTAACCCAGCACAGCTAATGAGGAGCACCTGGGAGCAATGAGGCGCAGGTGAAGGGGATAACACGGAGATTGCTCCTGGTGTAGGAGGGTCTGAACTGTCTCCTCAGCTCTGCAGCCCCAGAGGATGGCCAGGCTGGGGGTGCTTCAGGGAAGGCGGGATAGAGATGGATACAGGGAATGGGAAAAGCCCCTGTGCTGCATTTATAAGAGCACCCTACCCCCAGTGTGGATGGAGAGGGTTGTGTTATCTCTTTTTTCTCTTCCAGAGGAGACAGTGGAGCTTCTGTCACACAGTGGGGGAAGTGGACACCAAGCCCTGACAGCTCCCCCCCGGTGATGAAGTGCCTGGTGCATGGAGATGACCCGTTCATTTCCCAAGGCTGTGCCAGGCCGGGTGAAAGGCGGCTCCCACGGCTCCGCACAGTAAATCGAGATCGCTGCGATGATAACTGAGCCTGTGGGGGCCAATTAAAATCCTCGGGAGAGGGTGAATGACTTCGACCTGGCCTGGCGCAGGGCAGGGAGGGAGGGTGTTGCACCGGGGGCCTTCGGGCTGTGACAGCCCTGAACGCCGTGTTCAGAGGGAATTGGCAAGGGAGAGCGAGTCAGGGCCCGGGAAGGACTCGGGGTTGTGAGGAGCATTTTAAAACGAGCTGGGAAATTCACAAGCAGCCAGCAAGGTGACTGAAGCACAGGAGGAAAACAACCGGAGCGCTGCGTGCCGAGGGACAGACACACCTCGGCGGCTCCGGGCAGGGGATCCGCGCCGAGGGCCTCTGGCCGTGCCCCGGGGCCCGCTGCCCC
>VXAZ01001058.1:1853311-1873869 GCA_013399875.1 Gymnorhina tibicen | reverse complement strand
CGCCGCCCCCCCGGGACCACCCTGGGCCTGCAGCGTCCGCGGCCCCGCAGCGCCCTCGGGCGGCCGCACGGCAGCGCTGCGGCCCTGCCGAGCTCCCCCCGGCCCCGGCGGCTGCAGCAGCGCTGGTGAAAAGTGAAGAGCCCCTGCAAAGCCACAGAAAACACACCCGCCGAGGCTTGTGCTAAGAGCGGTGTTCCCGTGTTTTATTTGTGTTCGCCTGTCCGACTGCAATTAGCACCGTACCGTCATTAAAGCCTCTCCTCACAGGGAGCCCACGGGTGGGTGTCGCTGCTGTACCCGCTGCTGCCCCAGAGCCTCTGCCCCACTCCCGGCTGCGTCGCTGCTGGCCGAGGCTGTGGGTGTGAGCTGCTGTTTGCCAGTGGATACATTCGGATTCAAGGTCAGAGAGAGTTTACGGCTGCAGTTTAAGCGTCGCTCTCAGTGGGGATTTGTGCCACAGAGATAACCCAGCAGAAGTGGTCACAAGAAGGGGCTTGGCCAGTGCTGTCATACCTGCAAGACACACCCCAGCCCATGGACCAAAGTGCCACCTTTCCCCGCTGTGACCTGGACTGTGTCACGGCTGTTTCCATGGTCAGGCAGCCTAGGCCCGCTGCGGGACTGGGACATGGACAGCAAGGAATGCACTGGCCCTGGAAGAGTCTGGTTTAGGTCCTGTGCTCTTCCTGCCCAGCAAGAGGAATGGAGGTGTAAGAGAAAAGTATTGCTTAGCCCACTAGGAAGTCACAGGGCTGTCCTGGACAAAGGTTTCCAGACCCCAGGAGTATCTACGTCACACAGAGTGCAACAAGTCCTCTGCTCCAAGGCAGAGCAGAGATTCCCTGCCTCTCTCATCCTTGCCAGATGCTCCAGCACCAGCCCCTTTGCTTTTCCCAAGCTCCTGGCTGGAAGTGGGCAAGGCAGGTGTCGTAGACAACTACTGACTAGTAATTTTCCAAAAATATTCCTGGGCTTTGGGCTTCCTTCCCGCTAAAGTGTGACCCAAGACCACCCACCCTCAGGTAACATCCAGCCCCAGGTCACCCAACACACCATCTCAGAAATCTGCAATACTTTAATCAAACCCTACTTAAGGCCATTGTTACTTTCATGATTGCACATATTCCTCCCTCTCAAAAGCAAAATAATACTCAAGGACAGGGTCAAGCTTCCCCTTTCCCGTGGTCAGGCAGCGTGACCAGAGCCACTGACAGCCTCCCAGCGCTGATGGCCACGGCCAGAAGAGCTGGTCCTGGATGGCTGAGCAGGCAGCAGGGACAACTGCCAGGAGCTGAGTGACAGCTCAGATGTACCACGGAGGTTTTGCCAAGGCTCATCTCACTCAGTCACCTACGGCCAGGAGAGGTTAAGTAACAGGGCTGTGAGCTGGAATCGCTGTGGAGCACAAGGTCATGGCACAGAACTGGGGCTTTAAAAGTCACCACTACTCTCCAACACATGCAAAGGCTGGAGCAACCCCGGGCAGGCTCCAGGTACTGCAGGAAGAGACATCACTGAAGTGACAGCACCCAGGAATGATTTGCAGTGCAGTCCAGTTACATCAAGTGGCAATAAAACTGTAAGTGGCTCCAGGACAGCGTGCCCCATTTGGTGAGATGAACAGTGGCTTTTAAAAAGATCACTAAATCCCATCAGTGCTACCTATACAAACCTCATTTATTTTAAAGGCTCCCATTAAGGTGCCTTTTATCCCTAGCAATAGGCAGTTTTAAATTGCAAATAACTTCTCAGATCAGTCAGCGACCATCTTCATTCCACCGGAGAGAGGGGCCGTGGCTGGCCCTTGGGGACAAGGGTTCTCGAACACTGTGTAGAGTGTCTGCACGGGGTCTCTGGATGAGCGGGAATGCTGAGCAGCAGGACTATCCCGTGGCTTTGCCGTGCTGTGCAGGGCCTCCGCCGAGTTGTCCAGGACTTCACCTTCCAGAGAGCTCTGGGGATCCGAAGCAGGCGTCACCTGCAGCGTGGCCGTGTCCCAGTGGGAAGCGCGTCCCCGCGGGAAGCGTGGCGGGGCGGGCGGCTCAGGCCTCGGCATCGTCCCGGCTCAGGGCGTCGGCGTCGTGCAGGAGCGGCGTGGTCTCGGAGGAGGGGGGAGGTTTGCTCTGCGTGGCGCGGGGACGGGGGCTCTTCTCGGCGGCGCCTCTCTGCAGGGGAGGGACAGAGGTCACAGCGCGGCCGCACCCGGCGGTGCCACCGCGTCCCCACCCCAAGCCTCTTGGACCTTCAGCGGCCAAGGACCCCTGTTCCTGAACTGAAGACTTTTGTACCTCCTTTTTGTACCTCCTGCCCTACCAAAACGAGGTTGTTTCCATTCCTGCCCACCAGCACCCGTGACGCCACCCAAACACCCAGCCCGAAGAGGTGTGTGGAGGAGCTGTGGGACAAAGCCAGTGTGCTGCACAGGATCTGAGATGGAAGGGAGATGGACAGTCTGCTGAGGGACAGAAGAGCCTGGGGACCCCCAGGCACCAGCTGCAGCAGGCACAGGCAGCGCTCATTCCTAGGATAATGGGAGGTGCAGCCTCTGCAGAAGGGGAAGGGTGGAAGTGGCTCCTCCTCACCTGACCCTTTACACTTACACCTACAAAACAGGTTCACCACCCTCAAAGTTGAGCAGAAGCCAGATATGCCTTCAAACAGATCACGTGGGCCCTGACCCTAAATCATGCAAGAACCCCAAGAGGAAGCAGCAGGTGACAGGAGTGGGTCACTTCCTGCTGCTGGGGACAGAGACACCAACGTGCCCCTCACCCAGAGACTTTTGCTTGCTGGGGATGTGGACTGGGGTGTTGTGGAGGGACGGTGAGGCTTGTCTAACCCTTTGACTAGTGCCCACTGCTGCTCCAGAGTGGGCACCAGTGATACCACCAGGAACACCTGGAGACTCTTTGGGCATGGTGTTATTCGGTTGAAGTTTGGACTTGAGGATCTTGGAGGAATTTTCAACCTTAATGTGTCTATGATTCTAAAAGTATCTACAGACCTCAGCTGAGAGAATACACTCAGGGCAAAAAAGATGGTTAATATTCAAGGATCACCTCCTCCAAATTCAAGAACAGTCCACCCTAACAAGCATCCCAAGCCAGGAAAAAATGCCAGCGGGGCAACATGGATGGACCAGGAGCTACTGGCCAAACAGAAATGCAGAAAGGAAACATCTGGAAGGTGGGAGCAGGGACAGGTAACCCGGCAGGAATATAGGGACACTCTCCCAGCATGCAGGGATGACGATAGGAAAGCCAAAACCCAACTGGAATTGAATCCAGCCAAGGATGCCAGAGACAAGAAAGGCTTCTCTAAGTACTGAGGTGACACAAGAAAGAGGAGGGAACCATGCAGGCCTGGGGCTGAACAAGGCAGGGGACCCCAGAAACCAGGGGAAAGTCCAGAGCAAGGAAGACGCACCCTTGGTGGAAGAGGATGAGGTCAGAGAATACCTGAGGAACCTAGACATGCACAAATCCATGGACCCTGATGGGATGAGCGGGCTCATGTCACAGCAAGGCCATTCCCTTTGAACAGTCCTGGCAAGGGGGAGAGGGGCCCAAAGACTGCAGGCAAGCAAATACCACTTCTATCTTGAAAAAGATCAAGAAGGAAACCCTCAGGAGCTACAGGCCAGTCATCCCTTCGTCTTGGAGAAAGTGATGGAGCAGCTAATGCTAGGAACCATTTCCAGGCATGTGAAGGACAATTAAATCATCAAGTGTAATCACTGGGCTTCACCAAGGGGAAATTGTGCTTGATCAACTATGATGAAAGGACTGGTTTGGTAGATGAGCAGAGAACAGTGGACATTGTTTATCTGGACTCCAGGCTTTTGACACCATCTTCCCATGAAAACCTTACAGGGAAGCTGATGAAGTAGGGACGGGATGAGCAGGCAGTGGGGTGGACTGAAAACCGGCTGAACAGCCAGGCCCAGAGAGCTGAGTTGGAGGCCAGTAACCATCAGTGTACACCAGGGGTCAATACTGGGTCCAGTCCTGTGTAACATCTTTATTAACGGTCTGCAAAAACTGGGGGAGTGGCTGGTACACCAGAGGGACCTCAGCAGGCTGAGAAACGGACTGGAAGGGCCCTCATGAGGTTCAGCAAGAGGATGTACAAGGTCTTTCACTGGGGGTGAACAACCCCACACACCAGGACACACTAAAGGTCACCCAGCTCTGCAAGAGTTTGGCAGAAAAGGACCCGAGGGTCTTGGGGACACCGAGCTGAAGGTGAGCCAGCAGCATGGCTGGGTAGCAAAGGCAGCCAACTGCATCCTGGGCTGCATTGGGAGTGTTGCCAGCAGGTCCTGGAGTGATCCTTCCCCTCTGCTCATCACTGGCGAGGCCATAGAGGGAGTTCTGTGTTCAGTTCTGGGATTCCCAGGACAAGAGAGATGGAACTATGGGGAAGAGTCCAGCAAAGGACCACTAAAGTGATTTTGGGACTGGACTGTCTCTTTTGTGAGCAAAGGCTGAGAGAACTGGGACTGTTCAGCCTCGAGAAGAAAAGGCTCAGGGGGATCTTACCACTGTAAACAAGTTTCTGAAGGGTTAAGTACAGAACCAGGCTCTTCTTGGTGGTGTCCAGGGACAGGACAAGAGCCAAGGGGCACTTAAACACAGGGGATTCCATCTGGACGTTAAGAAATACTTTTTTTTTTTCTTTCTTCTTTTTTTTTTTTCTGTGAAAACTGTAAAAACGGGAACAGGCTGCCCTGAGGAATCTCCATCCCTGAAGGTATTAAGAGACATCTGGACATGGTGCTGAGCTAGGTGACTCTGCTTGAGCAGAGGGATTGGAATAGAAGAGCTCCAGAGGTCCCCTCAACCTCAACGACTCAGTGATTTTGTGTTCCTGTAATACAAACCCAGATATTTTACACATCAGAAATTCCCTCTTGAAAGCCTCCCTGTTGAGGCTCCCTGCATGCAGGGGAGGGCTGACACCCACCAGGGGACTACTTCTGTTACCCCACAAGCTTTCACCCATTCAAAAAACTTACCTCTGGATCTCAAACACTCGGAGATGGGGGGGGAAATAGGCAAGAGAAGTATTTCCTCACACCAATCCTACTTTTCCCCCGATCCCTGCTGACGTTATTAGGGCTGCAGATCAGGTACACCAGGAGAAACAATAAGAGCACGTGCCTGCAACCTGGTTAAGTGCCAGTTTTAAGACATCTAAATTGCCCCGAATAAAGCCAGGAGACAACACCGTTCCATCAACGCTTGCCAGGAGGGCACGTCTGGGAGATGTGCGCAGCAAACATTTCATTTGATTGGTTTTAAGTGAAGTTTAATCAAATCAGGACGAGAGGAAAGCGTGTTACCTTGGCTGGGTACCCACCTACAGTCTGGCTTCCCGCAACACCGTCTCCTTAACCGGAGGCAGGTTTGTGGCAGAGGTGGCCTGGTTTGCCTTATAACTGTCTGAGCTCTTTTTATTGCTACTCCAAAATAAAGAGCATTTTTCCTAGAAGACAATCAGTCTAGTTTACGGTGCACTTGGACACGAATTTCACGAGGGTTCCAATTTTCGGAGGAGATTCGAAAAAATCACTGTTTAACTAGAATCTAGTTATTAATGAAGATTTCGAAATTTAGATTAAACTAAGTCCTATTTAAGATTTTGTTCAGTGTCAAGCCAGTTTTAAAATGGTCTGTTTGCCTTTTAAAAGTGTCACCACACAGGCTTCAGGCCACAATGGCAGAGAAGCTACAATGTCTGGGGGTGTTTTACCCCTGTAGAGATGCTGCATTTTTTAGAGCTGCGAGTCCAACAGATGCATTTCAAACTGGCTCCACTAGGAACTAGACTAAGATTTAAGTGCTTCACAGCACCTCATCTGCACTGGCTTCAGAGCACACTGCTCCCTCCAGAAGCCAGAGGCACACAAGACACCCGAGGGAGGAGCCGGGTTCAGGGAGACCTTCACGCTGGCAGACACGTGAAGGTGTGGACAATGTCCCCGCTCAGTGTCCCCTCTGACATCGCCTGTGACTTCAGGAGGCAGAACTGTGCACGATTAAACAATCAGGGCTAGATCAGCATCACTTCAATCAAATGAGGAACACACCTTGGCTGCAGATCGCTGTCATCCAGTTTACAAGCTCTTATCTACTCATTAGGAGGAGACGTTCATGTGTTGTTGTACAGCTTTCTTAGAGATTGGTAAGGTCATTGAAGCTTTTTAATCACTTTCCAGATAGTCAGGCACTTCCTGACGTTGATTTTTTAGTTCTAACACTTCGTGACTCTTTTGGCTGAGCACAGAAATAGAGCTGGCTTATGCCTGGGTTTGGGATATTTCACGAGCAGATATTCAGTTGGCTTGAGTGAGCTTAAAATCCAGCTTTTCTCCCTGGCCCTTTCCTAGCATGGTTAAATCTCTTTGATACCAGGAATTAAGACTTGCACAAAGCAGGCTGAGGAAATGTCAGCTCAGGGCTGCGTAAGGTGTTAGAAATAGCTGCCAAGCCCTTTTTCAGAGCCCCTGGGGTCATGCAGCAGCCTGCAGCCCGTCTGCCAGCAACCACTCACATGTGCTGAAGTGGGGCAGTTCATCCCAGGACCATCCTGGGAGCACAGTAAGGGTTTGGTGGTGAGCTCTGGGCTCCATGCTGGGCCCTAGCATCACTCCCACCCTGCAGGGAAGTGCGTGGAGGAACAAAGGGATTTGGGATCATGTGTTTAAGTCACTTAAGTAATTGTAGACTTGATTAAAATCCAATTACGTGATACTCCGAGAACCCTGGCATTATTTAAGGTGGGTTTGCATCGGTGTTTGAGGAAGGGCAGTAACCAGCTGAGCAAAGGCAGCCCCTCACACAGGCCTCCCCTTAGTCTGCTCTCATCCCAGGCATTGCCTTTTATTCCACAAGCAGCCTCTTCACCTCCACAGCTTTAGAGCCAGCCTGAGCCACCTGACTGCAGTGCAAAGCTAAATCAGCTTCCTTTGATACAGGGTTAGGGTAGGGGGTTAGATCTCTACTTGGAGAACTAAAGCTTGTAGAGAGCTTAGTGTTATCAGGTCACTGTGGAGCCAGAGCCACAGATCTCCACTGAGTGTTTTGGCTGTTTTATATTCAGTCCTGACAGCTCAGCTCAGCCTCACCCCACTGCCCGGCCGCCCCACGGCCCAGCTCCCAGCAGGCTTCAAAGGTCTTCGCTTCTCAGTAAGCCCAGATCCACAAAGGCTCTGAGGGTTTCACTTCCAGAGCTCTTTGGAGCAGTTTGCACAGAAACCAAGCGCGTTTCAAGGAAATGCAGAATCTGTGCTGGGCTAAGAAGTGGCCGCAGTGGCTGCGTCCCCTCTGCAAGAACACAGCAACTGCATTTCACTTAACACGCTGTGTTCAGATAGCTCCATCCTCTGGAGGAGGCTCTGCTCTGACTGGAAAACTGTTGGGACCCTACAGAGAGGCAGATTTGTGCAACGGCACAGACCTGCTGCTGCCTTGTGTGGCGGCTGGGTTGATAAACTAGGCTTGTTTCCTCGTTAGCTGGGTGAGCTGAGAAATACCTCCTCCTTCAGGAAGCCACTTCCATCAGTGCTGTGCACCAAGAAAGCCAGAAATGCTTCATGCTATCTATTTGCAGCCCAGTTTCTAGATGGCTAAGGAAGTCCTGCTGCTCTCTGCTGGCACCTGGCACCATTAGGAGATTGCTGGTGGCGTCAGCCAGTGTTTCCTCAGACACGTTAGATTGTCAGCCCAAACTACATCGTCTGATTGAGTCTGATTTGACTCGCAGCATTTGCCATCGGGCAGCTGCAGGTTCTTACCTTACTCATTGCCATGAGCACAGCTGCTGAGATAATGAGTGGGACACTCAGCCCAAGGAAGATGTACTGCACGTAGTCCAGCACCGACGGGAGCAGCACCAGGTTGTTGTAAAACTGCTTTAGGACTGAGCCTTCGATGGATCCACTCTGCTCAAAAAAGCAGAGCTGTCAGTGGCATTTCCCCCTCCCGTCCACAGCTGAATGATTCCTCTCCCACCACCTCCCAGCATAAATTAGGGAATTTATGCAAGATTCAGTCGGGCTAGAAGCTTTTACTAAATAGCTGGCGTCAGCTGGACGTGCACCCACAGCTGGAGGCTGCACTCCCTGGCCCACATGAGGACAGGGATGCTGGCAGCTCTGTCCAGAGCCCTATTTAACCCCACATCTAGGGCAGAGCCAGAGATTTACCAAGTATAGTGCAGGGTTTGTTCAGCTCAGAGGGATTAATGGCACAGCCATTATTCAAGTATTGAAAAGCCTTCTGTTGGTGCTTAATTAGTCTGTCTGGCTTAAAGCTTTATCCAAAGTGGAGTGTCCCCAGCACTGGGTGATGGGGAAGCAGGAGAGGCTCTGCAGAATCAGGCCGAGGAAGGCAGCTCACCTCTGCAAACCACAGCAGCGGCAGGACCACCGGCTTAATCTTCCCAGTTTGACTGGGGGGAAGAAAATCAAAGAAGAAACACACACTTAGGTTTATGGTTGATCAGGTCACAATTAGCACCATAACTCTTCCTAAGGGGACATGTCTGACAGGCTGAGAGTGGCCAGGAAACCAGCGTAAGCAGGTGGCAATCCCTGCTGCTCCAGTGAGCTGCTCCCACCGTGGGGGACCAGGTCCAACCTGTGCTTTTCACACAAGAGCAGAGCTCATGCTTCCATGGGGGCTTAACTGCCCAAGGACAGCAGTAAGTGCCATCCCAAACCTGGGCTCCAGGGAGATGAAACTCAGTGAACCAGAATGCTGAAGTTCATGTCTCAGTCACCTGGGTGCCACCACAGGGTGGTGCAGCCAAGCTGGCACCATGGGGGCAGTCTGCAGGTGGCTGCCCCTCAGCCAAAGCAGCGAGAGCACACTCCCACCCTGGCTGGTATTTAACAGCTGGCACCACACAGTTTGGTTACAGAGACCTCCTGTTTGCTTTCCTGGAACTGCAAGTGTCCTTTTGGACACAGGCTTCACTCTCTACCCTGCAGGCAGAGCGTGTTTTGCCTCTGCATGTTGCAGGTGACTCCTGAGAGGCAGCACAAGGGAGGTGAACAGCTCCTTCCTCACCAGGAGGAACCGTCCATCCTCAGGGACAGGGACACTGCCCGAGCTGAGCAAGCAGGCAGCCACGCTCTGCACTGCTAGAGGGTGGAACCTGTGGTCACTGGAATGGCTGATGTCTCAGCAGGAGCCAGCTGGCTCCAGCAATAGGACAATTGGTCATGGTAAAGATCCTTCATCTTTGGGGAGAGTAAACTCTGCAGCAACCTCAGCATCAGCAGAACTCCCTGCTCAGGGAAGGCAGATGGACATTTCTAGAAGGTGACCACTTACATTATACCAGACACCTGCTTTATGTACAGGTTCAGCTGGAGCTTGATGGAGCAATTCATGGGGATGCCCGTCATCTGCACAGGGAGAGACCAATTCATCAGTAACTTCTAAGTGACTTTGTAGGGACCAACAGACCCTGTCCAGCAACACCCCAAGACCACGAAAACATCACACTTCAGAGCCGATCTTGCTGACACCCATTAAGACATTGGTTTCTCATGACTCCGCAGTTTTGCAACACATTTTTACAAGCAGAGAGTTTTTGTTGGACTGTTGCCGTTTGTAGTCAGCAGCCTGCAGCTAGATAAAAATATAGTTAACTGTACTGTTATCAATAGATGTGTAATACTGTAATAAACTTAATTAGATTTTCATAACCACGATAAGAAAAGCAGTCAGAACCCAGCGCCTAGATAACACACACAGTTTGCCTTACCTCAAGAGGGAAATAGGTTTTTTGCTGGAGCCAACATCACTGAACAT
This sequence comes from Gymnorhina tibicen, assembly GCA_013399875.1. Classification (NCBI taxonomy): domain Eukaryota; kingdom Metazoa; phylum Chordata; class Aves; order Passeriformes; family Artamidae; genus Gymnorhina; species Gymnorhina tibicen. The sequence continues at coordinate 1,864,045 of VXAZ01001058.1, read as the reverse complement.
TTGGAAAAACTGACCATGCACAACACAGGCTGTGGGTGGAAAATCCCAAAATCCCTTTCCCATCAGCAGTTGGGACAACGATGCCTCAGGACAGCCCAAATCATCCCCTCTGGAGCAGTGACTTCACCCTCTCGCTGTAGGTGCGTGAGGGATGTAACACAGCAGCAGCCCAGTGCAAAAGCAGTCAGTTCCAGATGGGCAGGTTGAGAGAGTGGAAGAAGCCAGCCCAAAAATGGAGGTGCCAGCTTGAGCCACAGCATGGTCTTCAGACTTTGCCAGCCAGTTCTCATGGCAATGTGCCTTTGCAGATTTGGGGCATAGCTGGGCTGCTGCTAGATACACCTCCTGGTGTTATAGGCCTGAGTCAGTGAAAAGAACTTCACTGTGCTTATCGAAACAATTATGTTTATAATTAGTTCTGCAATTCTCTAGAAGCCAGGCTAATTATTCAATTAGTTTATGGCTTTGATATTTTTATCTGCATGTGTCCTCGCCAGTCTTTGCACTATGGAACCTGCTCAAATCAGTGCCACGAGAGCAGAGTGCTGCCACCACTCAGCTGATGGCAGGGTCCCCCCCCCATCCTGGGCAGGTCCCGGGGGTGAGGGGAGGACCCTGGTGGGCTCACTCACGGGGTGCACATCGAGGAAAAGCCCGTGCTGGTCCTTGCTGGGGTGCAGGCCTTCGACTGCGTTCACCAGGGACGGGTCGGCATTGTAGAAGTGAGGATGGGAAATGAACATCGGTGCATCTGCGTGAGATTAAAGACATCTTAAACTCCTCCACACCCACCCTAAGAGCTTTTCCTCACATTTTCACGGCCTTGCAGAACTTGTTCTGACCAGGCTTTTGTATTTTCTCCTCCCAAACCACAAGTTCCATCCCTTCCCTCCCCACAGGTCATTCCATTGCTCGGGGAGGGTTAAGGACCAGCCACTGTCTCCAGCCATGGTAACTCCCTGTTCCCAGACACGAGTTAGGACACCCAGTCTGGACTGTCGCTCCTGCGTGACGCACACTCAGTGTCCAAAGTTAACATTTAATTTGGCAGCTGCATGGGCTGCCTCTTCCTTGCTCCCCTGCCTGCTCCCACCGCCAGCCCAGGGGATGCAACGTCCCCACTGCATCCTCAGGCATTCCCACAAATGCCAGGCTGTCATAGGGCTGGGGACCGAGGGAACTTCGGGCACAAGGGCTTTCCCTCTTTCCCTCATTGCTGAGGGGCCTGTGGGAGTGCACGCAGAGCCCAGCAGACGCTAGAGCTGATTTTCCAGACAGCCAAGCTTGTATTGCATCTCAAATTTAGTATTTGTCCATCAAAGGAGAGCCAGGGGGGAAAGGACTTACTGAGCCTACAGGTGCTGACGTTCTGGATGCCAGACTGCATGCAGGGGCAGAAGCCCTCGTTGGGTGGATAGTCTGTGCCGTTGGCGAAGAGGGTTTTGGGCGCCACGAACCGATAGGTGGGCACACCCTTGAACTTCCCAGACTGCTCGTACACCAGTGTCATGGATCTGGAAGGGTTTCAGTGGAGAAGGAACAGGATTAGCCAACAGGTTCCCAGCCCAGGACTGGGTTCTTATCTTGGCTGGATAAGATGCAGTTGCAATGTAACTTAGACTTTGAGATCAAGATAAACCCTCCGAGCAGTGCTTTGGATGGGGAATGAATATTTATGCCTTTTGCTTTCCATGCTTTAAGCACATCTAAAGGGTTGGCCAGGACTAGTTATGGAGAGAAACCACAGGCTTATGTCTGTTTGCTATATCCAGGTGAGATTTGTTTAAAGGCATGTAGTAATCCCCAGGGCTGCTCTCCAAAAGATAATGCCCACTTTATGCAAGCCTTGGCTCCGAGGTGCTCTGTTACAGGGCACAAACACAGGGTAAATCTCTTTCGCAGGCCAACTCCAGCAACAGGCTGCCAGGGGAGTGGAAAATTTCTCTACGTGACAGAGCAACATTTTTTTCCTTGCTACAAGAGGCTATTGATGTTGTGCTGCAATATTGCTACCAGCTGGCCAGGACCGATGCAAGCTTCCAGGACAAAAGTTTGCTCCCTTCACACCTGAGTGAGGCTTGCAGGGATCAGAGAATCACAGAAAGGGTCACAGAGGGCACCTAGGACAGCCTGGGCAGGCCAAGGGGATGCTCATTCCTACAGAGGCCTTCTGATGCTGGGACCAAGGATGGGCAATTCGGGGCACGTTCAGCAGTTATGTTTGTGCCTCTTGGCTCTGCTCACCTTCCAGCAAGGAGACAGAGGTTGCTGTAGCACATCAGCAGCATGAAACCTCGGTAGCTGCATCTCAGCATCAGTGGCACTTCACGTGCACAGAGCACAGGAGACGGGCCCTGCCTGTCCTGCAGCAAGGCAGGAATGCTCTTAGCCTGCCAACTGCTGTTCGTGACCCTGGGTGAACAGAGGCTGAGGCAGAGGCTTGGGGAGAAGACACACCACTGTCTGAGCAGCTGAGCCACTTCCCCACTTGTCCCACAGGTGAAGTTCTGTGTGGCAGGAACTTCCTGTGCCAACAAGAAACCAAGCTTGGTTTCCTCCACTTCACTGGAAGCATGCTCTGTTCCAGAGCTTTCTGTAGTTTTACAGGAACAGGTATGTGTGTTTTAAACTTCGGTTAGAGGTAAACTTCCCTGTAAACTCCTGGCTCCGGGTCATTCTGGTGCTTGCTGATGTCCCTTGTGTAGAGGAATCCCTGTGCTATCGCTCGGCTCAGCTGTTCACTGAAGAGGTCATTGTTCTCTGTTCAACATGAGCACTTGCTTGCTTTGCAGCACTATCTACAAAGCCCAAATTATCATTATCTTCCCCGAGTTAGGGACAGGGGTTTTGTGCCTGCTTCCCCTCCTTCCAGCCTCCAGGCATAGGTACTTTGACCCCTGTGTGATCAGCTAAGGTCAGGGTGTCTTATACAAGCAGGAGCAAAAAAAAAAAAAAGAAAAAAAAAGAAAAAAAAAAGAAGAAAGAGCCTGGAAATGGTGGCAAGAGTTTCCCCCCTGACATAATTTCTCCAAGAGTTTAGTCAGCTGAAAGAGTCTGCAAACAGTTACAGTTGCATTTCCCTCTGACAACCCTTACTTCTCCTTCTCACTGCCCACATCTTATCTTCATAAGATAGCCACATCTGGTTATCTTGTACTCATTCACCTAGGGCAAGTTGGACTTCTCCAGTGATGTGGAAGGTATTTATGGACCACAAGATGCTGATAATCAGGCAGCTACGCTGTTTGCAAAGCTCAGATACCGCAACCCCAAACTGCAGCTGAACTTTTAACTACAGAAACAGATCCTGAGCCCTCTGCGTCACTGCACGGGGGCTCTGCGTGCGCAGGATGGGTGCAGCGTGTTCCTGCCACCTGCACGGGGACAGGCTGGCAGCTGTGGCCTCACCTGCAGGCATCAGGGCTGTAGAACTCCAGCGAGGTCGGGGACATGAACGGCGGCCACATCTCCCCCGCTGTCCCGTTGATCATGTTGCACTGGCTGCTCCGCCAGTAGCTCACCTGTGGGACAAGTGTAGAGAGAAGAACTCAGAAGGATGAGCTTGCTGCAGTCAGCTTTCAGCCCTGCAGGGAACGTCCACCACCCCACACTGCTTCCATAGCAGCTTGGGATGGCAGCATCAAAGATCTTTCCCACCTTAGGCGTATTTTCCAGCCGCCGTGATTCTGAGAGTCAAACATCCACCCAGTTAATGGACAAGATCCACCTGTCCCCAGTGACTGATCTCTAGATTCAGCTGATTTTAGTTAGGAGCAGAATTCCGCAAGGGAAGAGTAAAGCATCCTTTAACAAGAGTTTTAACACCTTCAACACGGGCCACGGGAGCCTGAGACTTCAGCCATTAAGAGGCAACCGGCTCCAAGAGCACTGCAAGGGAGTCCAAGTGAAACCCATGAGGAGATTAATTTAATGCTTTCTGACGGGCCTCTTGCCACATGGCTGCCTCCTGGCAACTTGCTAGAACAGAAGCTGCAGCACTCAAAGTCCTGTAGAAACTTGTTTTCAAACCTGACCCATGCACAACAGCACCCAGAGCTTCCAGCTTGCCCCATTATTAAAGGTTTGCAGCCAAGACACTCACCTTCTTTAGCCCATTCCATGAATCCACCATGTGAACTTGACTGATGTCCTTCATGCCCGTGTTTACAGTGAACAGTCCTGAGTTGGTGTTGTTGAACTGCAGAGAGAAGGAACGGCTTTTCAACGTACTGCACACAGCAAGGATGCAACACGTTACTGACTGGGGGTGCTCCATCAGCTCTAGGGGTGCCTCACAGACCGTCAGCTCCTCAACTTCTACTCAGCTGAGTGTCTGAGCTATCCCCAAGATCAATATTGCTGTGATTTTAGCATTCCCAACCAACACCTTACTTACATCCACAAACAATCCAAACTTCCCCTTGAAAGGGATCAGGCCGGGAACAAGCGTATTTATCGTGTCTATAAGGGGGTCTTCATACCCCCACATGATCTCCCCCACCGTCCGGTTCATGAACGCCTCCTGCTTCAGGCCAGCCAGGGCTCCACTCAGTAAAATCTTCAAAATGTTTGGCAGTTTTTCCATCATCACAGCTGCTCCCTGGGAAAGAAAACAAACCTCTGCGATGAGAGCCCCATCTTTACCAAAGAGGAAGCATTTTTGGAGCTAAGCAAAATCATTCTGCTGCTCCCATCTATAGCCCCTATAGAGGAATCCTCTGGGCAGACTGAGGCTCTTCATTTATTCCCAGTTTGGGAAGAAAGCAGTTGAGGGCTCACAGGCTTGATTTCCCCACAGGATGCTCAGGTGAAGTTGCTTATTCAAGCCCAGCTGCTTTGTCAGCCCCTCTGCACGCTCTGGTTTTGGAACAGTGGCAGCCCAACAGAACAATTAACACCCAGATTGAAGATAATTGCATTTTATGAGAGCTTAACCACCTCATTGTTTGACGAGCCTTAAGGCCCACAAGAAAGCGATTCAGTAATTCAGTGCTGGCTTCACCACCCTCCCCGCAAGCTCAGAAGGTGGAACCCATCCAGGCAACGAGCACTCACCAACATCAAAATGTTTGGCACGACGACGTACTCATCTTCGGTGCCACTGGACAGGTCTGGCTGGAAGAAAAGGTTCCGGTACTCCAGGTAGGAAACGGTGTCATTGTCATGGAACGTGATGTTTGTTTTATACCTGTACTCCCTGCAAAGGGACGAGAGATCGTGGGAGCCTTCCCCCAGGCAGAGCCCCTGCAGCCTGTGGAGCAAGGATGGCCTGCACAGGCCTGGGTTTGAAGGAGACCAAACCCCAGCAAGGAGCCACAGAGCAGCTGGGGAGGCAGTGTGGGAATAGATATAAACCTCACACCCCAGCCACGGTTAGGGTTTGGCAGGAGGAGAAGGTGGCCCAGGAGAGAGGCATCCCTGACAGGATTCTTGCAGACACAAAGTGTTTCCTCCCAACTCGATACCCAAGAAACTGAAGACAAAAGCCTAAGTCTCCTCCATTGCTTCACCTACAGCCACTGGAAAGCCCAGCCACATCAGAGAGGTGCGCAGCTACCCACACACCAAAACAACCTGCAAACAGGAGAGGACCAGCCAAGACGCCACATGTTCCACCAGTGAGCCCACACTGATTTGCTCCCAAGCCCACTGATGGCTCCTGGGTTCAGGGCAGCCTGACCCTCCACACGGCCTCGTGGCCCTTCTGCTCCTCAGGGCTTCAGGCCATCTGTGTCCTGCACGCTGCCCAGTGCTGCTGGACTTCAGCCCACGCCACAGGGCAGCCCCAGTCACACGGAGGCTGCAGTGCTCTGCAGCAGTGTGAGGTGGTCCCCAGCATCACAAGCCTGTTACTGCTCCTGGAGGAACTGAAGCTCAACTCACCAGCAAAAACAGCGAAAGTCCTTCACTGTGGAGCCCCTGTTTTACAGCCCACATTAGGGAAGGGCACTACTCTTGCTCAGCAGAACACAAGAACACTAATAAGCTTCAAACCTTTGTTTATTATTATTTAAAGAAAGTGAAGCTTTTCCCCAAGCCGAGTGAGTGATAGGATCACAACATGCAGAACCCACACGGTGTGGCCTGCACTGCCAGAGGAAACAAGGGCATATACATACTGCAGGCTTCCCCTCCACACTGCTCAAACAGCTTTGGATTAAGCAGTAATCTTCCCACATGAGCTTGCTTAGGCTGCTGGTTTAAGCTCACCACATCAGTGTGGGCACTGAGGTGTTGAAGATCACTGTTCACAGGGAAGTTCACAGGCTCAACACCAGTTATTGCTTGCTCTTTCAGGAGGTGAGAAACACCTGGGGCTTCAGCCACCATTCTCAGCTGTGGCAAATAGACCCAGCCCTGCTGTGTGTGGGGCTGACCCAGCGTTAGTGCTCCATGCTTGTTCTCCACGCTGGCTCCCATGACCATGTTAGGCACATTCTGGGTTTCACGTTAGATAAGGACTGACCCACAAAGTTTGATATCGAGGCAACTCCAGCTCAAGAGCTGGGCTCTTAAATGCACAAAGAAGATAAAAGAAGAGCACTCCGAAGACAGGGCCACCCACCACCCCTCATACCCATGTTTGGACCACATCAGCCCAGGTCTGCCTGCCCAACAGGCCCCAGGAAAGGACTGAGCACCCACCAATCTCACTGCCTCAGTGGCCAGAGGTCCTACGTGTGTCTTTAGCATTGATCAGAGCAATTAGAGCACATTTGGGTCACTTTAAAATCCAGTGCCACTGGGCTCTCACCAAGCCTGCTGATGCCATGTCCCCCTGCCAGAGGAGCCAGCCAGCAGCCTGGCAGGCAGCACAGTGGTCAGGCTCACGCCAAGCTGGACCACAAGTGGCACCCGACCTGTACACGTAGGGTCCACGCTGGTTCAGCACCGGCTTCGCTCCCTGGAGGACCTGCTTGGGGTTCAGCACTTCGAAGAAATGCACCGACAAGTAGAAAGGAACAGGGATGTTTTTCCACATCTGGAAGGAGATGCTGCTGGGGTTGATCCTGACGTTCTGCAAGGGAAAAAATAAGGAGACCCAACTTTTGGGCTTTGTGGCTGCAGATGAGCACATCCACCCTCAGCTCAAGGTAAGGCAGAGCAGTTAGAGCAGAGGCTCTCCAGAGGATCCAGGCGTGTTTGGCAGACTGAGACTGAGCTAGATCTACACTGAGAACTCCTGTGTGTGCAGAAGTGTCAAGTCTACGCCACAAGGATGGCCGCCAGCGTATTTATTCAGGCTTAGCTTTTCAAATCCTACCCACAGGGCTTCCGAGTTTTTTGATGTGGAGACTTGGCTCTGCATTAGGCAAACCAGCACTGAATTATTCACTGTTCTGCATGTTTTCCTTGGCAGAAACAACTTAGGTCCCCAAGGCCTTTGCTCGTGGATTTGGCAGCTCCACGCAGCTAAAAGCAAGCAAGGAGAAGTGGCACAGCTATCCTCATAACTGTTTGGGTACCAGCAGGGAGAGCCCACTAGATTCCCAAAACGAAGATGGAGAACTGGGATGGTAACCCAGCTGTGTCCCAACAGCACGGGACACCTCTGCCTCCCCTCAGCTGCCAACCTGCACTGACTCACAGCTGATCATGAGCCAGGGCAAAGGCAAGGCACAATCGTGTTCCCATACCACTGTCCTGTGAGCTGGGAAATGCCTGCAGGAGCTCAAAGAAAACTTAAGCCCTTCTCAGCTCAAATCCTGGCATCTGGGCACCTCTGCCATCACTCCCTTCCTGCCTCTGGAAGGCTGCAGTAGGGGCAAGAGCTTGTTCCCTCTTGAACATTTACTTTGGATGTGTTCCACCATAATCTTTTCTTCTGCGAGCACAAATCCTTGCCCCTGCTTAGGTAACCCAGCCAGCTTATGGAAGTGGGGTTGATCCACCAGTGGGAGGAGGCACAGGGGCTTTATTCTGGTGCAGCTCAGCAGCTCCTGCTCTGGAGCAGCTCGATCTGACTGGGCACGTATTGCTGACACAGCGGGCTGAGGTGGAACTCTGCCAGAGGTTTCCCCCACACCACCCCATCTTTCTTGAGGCATTTCATGGCAAGGCTGAGCTACCTGTGAGCAGCAGGGCTCTGCAAGCCCCTCATCCAAGCCCTGCCCCTGAGCAGACATCTCCACAGTGCTGTGTAACCCATCTAACCTAGCAAACCCTTCCCGTTGCCATTTCCATGCCCACACGTTGCTCTAATTTTGCCAGCCTCAAGGATTTCACAGCAAAGCAGCAGTAATAGGACAAATTTTAATTTAGTCTGCCTTACAACCCTGATTCCAAGGTGTCGAATTGATTACGATCAAGAACATTTCATTTCCTTTACTTACTTGTTCTGTCTTGCACTCCTTTGATCACCTGTTGCATATGCATTTACTTTTATAACATGTACCCCGTCAGATGGGGCTACATCCCAGCACCCTCCCACCTGGGCACAGCAGCTTAAGGTGCTCCACAGGTGCTGCTAAGATCCCCATAACAGGGTAGCCTTGAAATTAAGCTACTTTTAGGTCAAAACAAACATGGTCACATGTCTGAAATAAAAACAGAGTATTTGTCAACTAGCTGGGTTGCAAAGTGTCACTCGGATGTTTGACCCCTCCTGACCAGGCTGATCTTTGTTCCTGAGGAACTGAAAGGATCTGGTTACTGTCCATCGGCTCCAGACGGGGCCAGAAGAGCAGCAGCTCCACCACAGCGTCCAAATCCTGCTTCTCCAGGAGGGAGGCACCCTGCTCAGTAAAACTGAGAGATGAGGTTTCCCCTGCAGACTGGAAGGAGCAGCGAAGCCGGGTGTCAGTCAGACCTCACCCTCCACGTCCTCTCACCACCCTCCTCCTCACCCAGCTCCATCAGCAAGGACGGTGCTGTCGCCTGCTCCCGCCTCCTGCCGCCCGGGACAGCATCGGAGTGCTCCCAAGCGGAGCAGCCACGGGATGAGCAGCAGAGGGATGAGCTGATGCAGCCTCACTGGGTGCAAGCTCATACCTTGGGCAAGTCTGTGGCATTCCAGAGGCTTCCAGAAAAGCAGTATCCCCAGGTTTGTTGCAGGGCCAACGCCACAGGCAGCCCAGTGCAGATGGGGCAGGAGACAGGCTCCAAGCTCCCTGCTTCCTGTGTCTTTCCCTGCAGGCTTCACCCAAAGATACCCTTGAAACAGCCACCTCTCTGTAACTAAGTGCTTTTCCATCAGGTGCTTTTCCACCATCCTGACAGAGCTCAGGAAGCCAGGATGGGCAAACCAGCCTTTACCTGCCCAAGCCCAGCCCTTTAAGATCCTCTTACCCACGCTACTCTGAAACCCAGGAGTTTCAGTAAGGGCCTGAATATTCCTCATCACCCATCATCACTCAGTTATTAGGCTTAACGGGAAACGGAAAAAATATGATGTCAGGGCAATTTTGTATCATGTTGAAGATGTGGAGACTACAGGCTTAAGGTGAAGGGAGGAGAAACAAAGGCTGATCTTTTCCTCATCTTCTGTTCTCACTGCAAATTACTAGGACTTAGCTAATTAGGTTGAAAGAACCAGGATTAGCTAAAAAGAGGGCAGAAAGGTTTTTGCACGAAAAATGTCATTTCTGTTCTGCAGGGGCCCTTCAGCCTTTTATTTGCAGGTACCAGCTCCTGATGTCCATGAAACTGAACAAAGACTTTCTACTGTTTAATCTACAGGACTGTCTGGTTCTGCCCAGCCAGTAGCGCTTCCGGGGGGTACGTTTAAGTAGGTCATTTTCGGCAGAGACTTTGCGCCACATGCAATGTCAGCCATTGGCAATGAGGTGTTTGTTCACCTCTTTCATCAGAAGCCAATTTTATGGGGCTGACCCGGGTAGGTGGAAGCTTGGAGAAAGGCCAAGGCAGGGAGCACATCTGCTTCGGACAGGGAGAAGAAGGGTTGGCTACATGTGGGGATGAGCTCTACATTACAGCAGGGTAACTGGTGTCCCAGCAGCCGGGACAGGAGTGTTGGTTCATAAAACTGTGCAGCAATTACTGAACAGACCAACAACTCCATCCACAGCCCCACATTCTGGGGGCAAACCCTCTTCAGCGTCAGGATCTCTCCTGTGGATAAAACAGGTCTTCAGAGAAGCAACTCTGCAGGTTTTCAGTCTAGGAGAGAAGGATAACTCAGAGGCTGCTCCATGCACGAGGCTTCTTTGGAGCGCTCCTGCACATCACCTGCCCCGTTTCCAGCTGGGAGAGCACCTCACCAGAGCACGCGTGAGCCCACTAGTCTGCTCATCTACTTATGAAAGGAATAACTGGTGCTGCAGGTGGAGGCAGGTGAGAAGGGAGGAAGGGCTGGCGCTCAGGGTGATGCTCTGCCAAGCACTGCATCCCCAGCCAATTCCAGGGATGCACAGAGCCCTCGTTAACCAGGGCTGGCTAACCTGCTCACTACGGGCAAATCCGCTGTCGCCAAGGGTGGAACACGCCAAGCCGGCATTTCCCCACTGTAAGAGCCTGAGGCCGCTCGGAGCTGCAGCGGCGACGCCGCCACCTGCAGCGCTCGGCTCTCCGGACCGCACCGCACAAGCAAAACGTGCCCGCAGCCCCAGCCCGCAGCGCTCCAGCCACCACCGCACCGCACCGAGCCCCGCACCACACGCGGGCTCCAGCGCACCCCGCCCGGCCCCTCCACCGAGCCCGCACCGGCCGCATCACATCCCGCTCCGCCCCTCCACCGAGCCCGCACCCGCTGCATCACGTCCCGCTCCGCTCCGC
>VXAZ01001058.1:1822930-1853232 GCA_013399875.1 Gymnorhina tibicen | reverse complement strand
GGGGGCGGGGCCGAGCCGGGGTGGGCGGGGCTGATGTGCCAGACCACGCCCCCAGCCCCGCCGTGCCGCGGCGCGACGGGAACGGGAACCGGAGCGCGGTGACGGCGCGGGCACGCGTGTGTGCGCGGAAAACGGGGAAACTGCTCAAATACGGCACGGGGCAGCCGCAGCTTCCCTGGGAAATCTGTTCCTGTGCCTCACCATCCTCACAGGAAAGATTTTTTTCCTAATACCTAATCGAAACCTTTTTTTTTTTTCAGTTTGAAGCCATTCCTCCTTGTTCTGGCACTACATGCTAGATAAAAAATATATAAACGTGTTTGTATATATATATATATGTATATATGTATATATGTATATATGTATATATGTATATATGTATATATGTCTTGCCTGAGGAGTAACCAGCCATCACCTATTAACCTGCCTCTGTTTTTCCATCTAACCCAACCCTGCTTTGCCAAAGAATTGGGTCTTTTGTCTGTCTTGTACATCTGAATGCGGCCCTGAATAAAGGCCTTCATTGAGCAGAAGATATGACAGCCTGTTTTAAATCAATCATGTGCAACATCCCATTGCCCCAGCTGTAAGCTGACCTGAGCTAAAGCATCTGGAAAGTGGAGTGCTCCCACCTGCCACACGCCGTCCTGCGTGGTGAGAGGAGACACAATCTCAGGGCTGCCACCGGGCAGGGCCCAGCACAGCACGGGACCTGCCTCGCCACGGCCTCCACCTCGGTGGAACATTTCCATTTGTATCTCTACACTTGTGTCTTTTTTTCCTTCTAAACCTTTAACCCTGATAGTTGCCTCTGTTTAACTACCAGATCAATTAATCAATGTTTCTGTTCAATCCTGGCCAGTCTCTGCTGTGGGATGAGCCCCCTCTCCCAGCAGCAACGCCTTCAGAACAGCACAAAGAAGGTGTTACGTTTTCCTTTACTTTTTGAAACATCTTGTTATGAAGAAATGCTGCGAAAGGAATTTTTCTTCACATCCCAGTAAATCCCAGTAAAATCCAGGAGATTCCCTGAGGCGCTGCAGAACAATGTGACTGTGAGATCTCTGGGAACAGCATGTTCTTGTCATGGTTGGAACAAAAGACAGCCTTAAAGTTTACAAAATGCTTTGCTGTTCTCATCAAATTTTGCTGTTCTGTGGTTGATCCCACCCCAGCTGTGGTCTCCGCTCACGGGTGCTGCCTCTGAAGCACTGGCAGTGCCGCTGTGAGCCTTGAGGTTCCTCAAACCCAGCAAAGTGACCTGCAGAGGTCACAGAACCACGGAATGTCTGGAGTTGGAAGGGACCCACTAGGATCAAGTCAAAACCCTGCACAGGACAGCTCCAAAATCCCACTGTGTGCCTGAGAGCGTTTGTCCAAACTCTTCTTGAGCTGTGGCAGGCTTGGTGCTGTGACCACTGCCCCAGGAATCCTGTTCAGTGTCTGACCAGCATCTGTGGGAAGAACTTTCTCCTAATATCCAACCTAATCCTCCTGACACAACTTCCTGCCGTTCCCTTTGTGGTCAGCAGAGGCTGACCCAGCTCACGAGACGACGGCACGGATTTCTCCTCCAAGCTTCCTGCTCTGCCCGCTCCAGGCCATTATGGATTTGTCCAGCATCGTGGGTTTTAATTACAGCATTGTAAAGGTTTTTTACAGAGACACTGAAAATAGAGGAATTTCTTAAACAGAGCTCTGCAGTTTGTGCAGGCTTTTGACATTCATCATGCACCCCGTGTCCTCCTGCAGCTCTCCCCTCATGGCAGTCAGGCTGCCTTCAAATCAGAACCACTTGCAGTTACGCTCCCTGCACTCCAGTGACACCTCCCCTTGACTGAGCAGACACCTGCGTTTAAGGAGCTCTGCTGAAGAGCTGCTCAGTTTGGGAATTCCGATGCCCCAAGAGGACAGAAAACCCACACAACGGCAAACTGCTCATCGCAGTTGTTGGGGTTCAGCTCAGGAACCGGGAGCCAGGGCAGGCGTGGGCAGAGCCCAGGGCACTCCCGTGGGGGAGAACAGGATGGCCAGGATGGCACAGCACCAGCTCCCGCCCACGCAGGATTTAACCCCTTAGCATTCAAACGCATCCTCCAGCCCAGCACAGATCTTCGTGCTCCCAACTTTCTCCTTAGAGGCCACGCAGCACTAAAAGCAATTGGTGTTAAACTTGAGTCAAATCCTGCTATCCCACCCAGGCAGTGTAAGATCCCTTCGGGTCCCCCTGAAGCCAGTCACCAGATGAGACCATTATTCAGCTCCCACTGTATCCCCTTCTACAGGTGAGTCCATGTCACCACTCCTGGAAAGGCCATTTGTTTTACTCTTTCCCTCTCCCCATGCCCAGCACAGCCACGGTTAACTCCTCATCAGCCCCTCCACCACAAACACTTCAGTGGAAACTTCCCCTTTGCCAGGGCTCCTACAGCATACAGGAACTGCTCTGTGACAACTCAGCTCAGTAGTGCAGCATCTGCTCTTGGGGCACAGCCGGAATGAAGCGCATTCAGATTTCCAGTAAGTACATCTGAAATTACCGCTTGCTTAATGTCATTAAGCTCGACAAAAAAACAAGTCCACCCTGTAACTGCTGAGATCCACACCTCCCACCCCACTTTTCAAGCCCAAGGGCTGCGGGACCAGCAGTGACACCGTGCTGCCCCAGCCTGTGGCAGAGCTGCAGGATCACCCTTCTGCTGTTTCTCCATTAATCGCAAAATAAGGGCAGTTGCTGGGCAACCGAGAGCTGTTTCAAAGCCTTCCGACTCAGGAGCATCTACAGCTTCCTGTTGCTTATCCATGCTTACGCAACGCCCACAGCTGCACAACATCTGCAGGCGGGCACTGAGCTGCACCCAGGTATCAGAACACTTATACAACCCCAGGAACAACACGGCTGAGGGATTAGCTACAATCACCAGGCATGTGGAAGCCTTGCGTAAGGCAGTTTTGCAACTCTTTTCTCAGTGGAAACTACATAATTATTGTTTATTAGAGAGCTGGAGTCGGGCAATGTCACGGACAGCTGTTCACGTAACTCGGGACACAAACTTTTGTGGATGCAACAGCTTTATTGGAATGAACAAGTGCAGGGAACCCTTTATTTGGAAGCAACAACCTGCTGGTTCAGTTACCACCTCGCAGGCGCAGGACAAGGTGCAGAGTTGACTCTTTCTGAATGTTGTAGTCGGACAGGGTACGACCATCCTCCAGCTGCTTGCCAGCAAAGATCAGCCTCTGCTGGTCGGGAGGGATGCCCTCCTTGTCTTGGATCTTGGCCTTGACATTCTCAATGGTATCACTGGGCTCGACTTCCAGAGTGATGGTCTTGCCAGTCAGGGTCTTGACAAAGATCTGCATCCCACCCCTGAGGCGCAGGACAAGATGCAGGGTAGACTCTTTCTGAATGTTGTAGTCGGACAGGGTACGACCATCCTCCAGCTGCTTGCCAGCAAAGATCAGCCTCTGCTGGTCGGGAGGGATGCCCTCCTTGTCTTGGATCTTGGCTTTGACATTCTCAATGGTGTCACTAGGCTCGACCTCAAGGGTGATGGTCTTGCCTGTCAGGGTCTTCACGAAGATCTGCATCCCACCTCGCAGGCGCAGCACCAAGTGCAGAGTGGATTCTTTCTGGATGTTGTAGTCGGACAGGGTACGACCATCTTCCAGCTGCTTGCCAGCGAAAATCAGCCTCTGCTGATCAGGAGGGATGCCTTCCTTGTCTTGGATCTTGGCCTTGACATTCTCGATGGTGTCGCTGGGCTCCACCTCAAGGGTGATGGTCTTGCCCGTCAGGGTCTTCACGAAGATCTGCATTTTCCCCTGGCAGAGGGAAAACCCGCCGTGCTTTAGCGACTGTTCCCCTTCTGTACCCAGGGCTGCGCTCCCCGTCCGTGACGTCACAGCGGCGGCCCCGCCCACTTCCCCTTCCCGCCCGAGGCGCGCGCCCGCAACCATCTTGAAGCGCCGCTGCGCCTGCGCCGCCGCCATTTTGCCAGCGGCCGCTCGCCCTCGCCCTTCCCGCCCTTCCCCGCCGCCGCCTCGCGGTGCTGCCGTTGAAGGGCAAGGCAACGTCCCAGCCCTCAGCCCGCCATCACTGTCTGCCATCGCCCCCGGTCGCAGCTCCTCAGCGCGCACACCCCTCCCTTCCGCCCGCACGCCCAGCCCGTATCTAGGCCCTCTCGCCGCCGCTCTAGACGGCTCCCCCCGCCGAACTCTCACCGCGGCGCTGCTCGGCCAAGCCGACACCACAAAGCTCAACCAGCGCCAACTACGCCACACATCCCCCCCGCTCGATGGTTATATGGTCCCCGGCGCCCCGCCCCCGCGCTCGGATCACTCCGCTGCGCACTATTTTCCTCGCGCCGCGCGCCGCCGCTCTCCTGCGTGGGTGAGAGGGCAGCGCGGAGAGGCGGCGCGGAGGGATTGGCGCCTCGCGGGGGTGCGCTGAGGCCCCTGCGCGCGGGACGGCGAGCGGCGCGTGCGGAGCGGCGGGAAAAGCCGGCCTGGAGCCTCCGGAGCGGGGCCGCGGCCGGGGCAGCTCAGTGACCCCAGCTTGGAGACGCAGCCGCACCTAAAGCTTCTGTCAGAGCCTTTCGTTGTGTTCAGGCGTTTAAACCCTGCGGTTGCGCCCCTGCTTGAAAAACAAGTCCTAGGCTTCCACCCCTGAGGCCGGGCGAGGGTCGGCTGTGCCTGCGGCCGCGCCGTGAGGGGGTTTCTGAGGGAAGGCAGTTCGGTGCTTTATCCTGAGGGACGCCTCGAGTGTTATTTCTGTGTGGGAGGCCTCCAGTGTGGAGGGGCAGGGTGGTGTCTGTCCCCCACACGGGCACAACCCCGCTTGCACACATAAAGCGGAGTATGCATCCGAGCTGTAGTGGAGTTTATAGCTCAGGGGTAAAATCAGTCAGAAGTAATAGTAATAATAATGCCTGTTTCTTACTCTGTTCAGCACCTTCTGATAGATCTCTGCTGCACTCAGTCGGCTCATGCACCATCCTACTCAAACTGCACAGCAATTCCAGGGCACAGCTGGGAGCAGAATGGAGCTTTGTCTGCAAGGTCCAGGCAATGCCGTTCGGTGCAACCCGCCTACCAAATCCTTCATTTGCCAGCGGCCAAGGGAAATGGAAGGGACGCAGATAACACCCAGGGCTGCTCACCAGCAGGAAGGGAGCAGAGGTGCAGCAACAGCTTTGTGGTTTGAGGAAAAGTGCCTGTGTCTGCCTGACACACGGAGCTGTTACAGGAGGGGAATGCTCTGGGGAGCTGCTTGGCCTCTGCTGCTTTGTGTTTGGATTAACACCACAGCTGTAGTGAAAATAATCTCAAACACTCGGGTCATTTAGGTGGAAAAAAAACCCACGGAAGTCTTGGTTACTTGAGTCAGTGCTCAGTGGCTGACACTGTGTGCATTGGGAGCGTATAAACATCAAAAATCGGAGAAGCCTTCCAGGTTTAGGTCTTTCCTCTGCAGAAAGTGAATAATAATGTTAAGCTTGTTCTTTTAGTTACCAGGTGAGCACTTAGGACTGGTCAGAAAATCATCAAAAAAGGCACATGGGGAGGTATTTTGTGACAAAAAGTCTGTTATTTCGTGCCTGTTACTACAAACTGTCTCTTATATTCACGTCAGAGCACATTTCAGAAGTACAGCTGCTAGGGAGATCCAGGGAGTAATTTACAACAGGGATCTTCACAGTTACCAGTGCTGTAGCCAACCATTGGCTCAAAATAACAACTGGAAGTGAGATGAGTAAATAAACAGCACAAGGAGCTTTTCAGCCACTGCGGCACGAAAAATGTCACTTTGCGTTTGTCAGGGGCCAGCTCCTGCTGCTTCGGAACTGAGCAGTGAGCTACAACAGCTACAACAACAACTACAACAGCTACAACTAGCAACAGCTACAACAGCTGCCACTGAGCCGTGGAGATCAGAGCTGTTTCGGGCTCTGTGCAGGCTTTGGTCTCTCTGGGCCAAACCCCTCAGCTGTGCCATAACTCTGAGCCCTCTCCCAGCTCCGCAGAGTTCCGCGATGGGCCCAGCCTGAGCCTGAGGAGATCAAAGCAGGGCGGTTGTTTCCCCGAGAGCTCTTCCCAAGGGGCTGAGCAGCAGAGCGGAGAGGAGCGGGCACTGCAGAGCCAGGGAGAAGCTCCTGCAGCGTTGCAGCCAGGCAGCGCAGTCAGCTGCGGTGTCCTGGCTTTTGTCCTTCCCCTTTGGCTCTGGGAACGTGGAGCGGAGCCCCCGAGCTCTGCGTGGCTGCAGGGCTGCACGGCGCCAGCTCTGCCAGGCTGTGCGGTGTGGCGGTGTCAGGCCGGGATGAGTGGCCAGTGTGCCCCTGCATTTCGGGGTTTGGTGCTTTGTCCTTTTTGGGCCTCCTGTGTCTGTCCCTTAGCGCACGGATGGGACACAAAGGCCGTGTGTGTTTGCACAGGCCTGAGGAGAACCAAATGGAAAAAAAACCCATGTTATGCCCCTGGGAAATGCCACCGTGGGCCCATTTCGGCCGCACGCTCAGTTTGCTGCTGTTTAGCGAGACGTGGTGACTTCAACTGGATAAAACATTACCAAAAACACGCGGGAAAAGAAAAAAGGAGCAGTCTCCACGTGGAGATGCCGGGGATTGAACCCGGGACCTCATACATGCAAAGCATGCGCTCTACCGCTGAGCTACATCCCCCTGCCCGCCTGCTTTTCTCTGCCCACCGGCCAGCTCCCCGCTCCGCCGGCCCCGGTGCGGAGAAGGGCGGGCGGAGCGGGGCCGCACCGAGGCACCGCCAGGCCGCGGTGGGCCGTGGGCGCCGCAGCGTACACAGCCTGGTGCGATCTTCAGGCAGCCTTTAGAAAGACAGGAGCGCGCTGGTTCGCACACACAAAACGGAGCGGTTTTGCTCCGTCGGAAAAATTGGTTTTAAAGGAGAAAAAAAAGCACGCCACCTCCCCGTCGGGGAATCGAACCCCGGTCTCCCGCGTGACAGGCGGGGATACTCACCACTATACTAACGAGGACGGTTTAAAAACTGCTCCCCGCGGGCAAGGTCATGCCCGAGCGGCTGCCGCCAGACACGCTCCGTCGCCACCGTTCTCCGGGGAGCGGTTCCTGACACAAAAGCCCCACAGGCGCGAGCGCCTGCGTTGGCACCGGCTCAGCCGCCCGACGCAGGGGCAGCGGCCCGCGGGCTCTCCGCTCAGCGGCAAAACGAACCGTCCCGACGGAAAAAAAAAAAAACAAAAACAAAAACAAAAGCTTCTGCCGAAACCCGGGATCGAACCAGGGACCTTTAGATCTTCAGTCTAACGCTCTCCCAACTGAGCTATTTCGGCGGGCAAGAGCGCCCTCGCTGGCCGTGGATACGACCCCGCCCCGCGCCCCCCTGGCCGCCGCTCCCCGGCCGGTGCCCGCCGGGTTTCGCCGCCCGGTTCCCGGGGCGTCCACGGCTTCACAGCTTCCGCCAGTGATTTCCACTCCCGGCACCCCAGGTACCAGCAGCCGCGGGGTGCTCAGCACGCACCCCGGGGATAGCGACGGGCCCGATCCCTTCCCGTGGAACAAAACGCGCCTCTGCCGGCTTTGCCCCGCCCCTCCGGCGGGGGGTTCCACGGCAGCGTCACGGACAAACCCTGCACGGGGACCGCCCACAAAAAAATGGCACCCGGGGACAAAAGTTAGTTGGCCTCCCCGTCGGGGAATCGAACCCCGGTCTCCCGCGTGACAGGCGGGGATACTCACCACTATACTAACGAGGACGGGCACAGTGAGGCGCTTCCCACTTTGCCCTATGGCGGTGCGGTCCCGCCCTGGGTGCAGCTGCCACCGTCCCGCTCCGTTCCCGCGGGCGCTGCCGCCGCCGGGGCCCAGCGCGGGGCGCGGGGGATACTGGGTAACCGCGGGGTAACCGCGGGGTGGCCGCGGCGTCACCGCCGGGGCCGGTGTGCGGCTCGTGCATCGCTGTATCGGTTATGAAGAACACCGTAACCAGGCGGGGGATGTAGCTCAGTGGTAGAGCGCATGCTTTGCATGTATGAGGCCCCGGGTTCAATCCCCGGCATCTCCACTTTTTGCCGTCCCCAACACCGCAGCGTTGCGGCATTTGACTGAAAACACAGCCCCAGGGCTGCTTTGCTTCTGCATCCGAAGCGAAAGGTGCCGTTTCTTCGGCTTTAAACGTTTTTAACGCTTACTCGTGTCCTAGCCTCGCCCCTGCAGCGCACGGGAGCAGCGGGAATTACGGACGCGCATCCAGGCAGCTGGGCTGCAGCGGTTCCCCGCAGAACACGGGGGCAGGAGGGTCCCCGCCCGTACCTCGTCCTGCAGCAGCGTCACAAGCAGCAGCCCAGCAGCGCAGTGCGAGCACCGGGTTACCAAGACTCAAAAAGATC
The DNA here is from genome assembly GCA_013399875.1 of Gymnorhina tibicen. NCBI lineage: Eukaryota > Metazoa > Chordata > Aves > Passeriformes > Artamidae > Gymnorhina > Gymnorhina tibicen. The sequence continues at coordinate 1,844,852 of VXAZ01001058.1, read as the reverse complement.
AGCTGAAGGGGAAGGTAAACTCAAGCTTCTTCCCTTCACTAATGAAACCATTCCTACCTCCATGCATGTTGTTTCCCCACTTTAGTGCTTCCTGTCCTGAGCTGCTGCCCAGGGCCAGCCCACCACCAAAGGTTCTGTCTGCATTTGGATCTGCTGACACACGTGAGCAAGTGCCTGCACAGGTCTGCAATTCTGCTCCCTGCAGCATCCCACACAGCAAACATTTCTCCCATCCAGACCAAGAACTTTACATATTTATTACAGTTCATACGACTAATATAGTCCAAAGAGAAACTTCAGGTAAAAAAAAAAAAAATCCATAAACTACAATGGATAAAATTATCCAAACATTCATATTATGAAATACCAGCCGAACAGCTGGTAGGACTTCTGGGAAAACAGAACACCACCTGGGTTTGCTTACAAAAAGGTATTGCTGCAGTTGGTGAGTCCATCTGCTTCAGACCTCCAAGGAAACCCTTGGAAAGCTCTCAAAACACCTTGTAGAAAAGGAGTCCATCAACACCAAGAGTCACAGGGCTACTGGTGGCCACTTCAGGGCGAGGTCCTGGTGCATGGCCTCGGGGACCCACTGGCGATAGGCTGCGAGCAGGTCTGCAAGGGAAGCACAGCTGTTACGTGGTTTGGCTGGAAAAATGAGATCCTGTGGGATCACCTTGGAAGCGGGATCACTTCCACTGCTGGGCTGGTGCTGGAGCTTGGACAGGTGACAGCATCCACAGGAACTTCTGTGAGCCACCACCGCAGCACTTTGCTGCTGCTTCTGTGAAGGAGCTCTTATAATCTGGCACCCAATATTGAACAAAATCCATTTTACCAGGAAAAAAAATTTCCAACGTCCATGGACAGTATACCACCATAGTCTAATACATTTTAACTGTGGTTATAGCTACAGAAAAAAAAAATCTGATAATACAAATAAATGTTGCTTTCTGAAGTGCTTTCTGTCATTTTTCACAAGAACCAAACACAGGGCATTACTGCTTCTGGTAAGAAAACAGGAAATATTTGGAGCTTATCAAGTGAGATAGGCTGTTTTTTAAAATTATAGTTCAACAGTGCTCAAGGTACTCCACTGATATGACTGATCATTAGGCAAGCAGAACACTTACATTTAGGATTTTTCTTCCATGCAGCCAGCAAAGCATCACGATTATCACACTTTTCTTTAACTAGAGCCTGCAGGAGGGCTTCTGTCCTGGGCTGAAGTCTGAATCAGTGAAATGGTGCAATAAAACAATGTTCATTAGCACAGCTTAGCAGAGCCAGAGCATTCAGCTTACCTTTATGAACTCCACATCTCCTGAAAAGGCTAAATATAGACGTATAAACACACAACCTCTGCATACAGAAATGTGCCACTGGCTGAAGAAAATTCACTACAAGTAGTTTCTTCCCCCCACAACTTCCTGTAGTTAAAGGGAACAGCAGGTTGCTCCTGTGTCTCCTCAGCAGCTGCAGAGCACAAGGTCAAGCAAAAAGGAGTCCCCAGGTGCTGTGCTGAGCTCTGAACTGACTAAAACAGGAAAACACTTGGTCATTGTAGCACCCTCAGGTAATACCTGTCACTTTTAACAAAGTCCTCCAAAACCCTTGCACCTATCAGCTCCAGGAAAAGTCAGAGCAGACTCTTGAGAAAGTTAATTTGGTAAATGAGAGAACGAGGGGAGAGAAAGGGAGTGACAGCTGACAGCCTTTTGGAGGGTCACAGGCCTGTAAGTGTCCAGCAGAGCCCAGCAGTGTCCAGACAAACCCAGCAGTGTCCAGCAGTGCCCAGCAGAGCCCAGCAGGCTGCATGTCCTGCACTGCCCTCACCACCACCAAAAGGTATCTCCTGGGACACACCTTTTCTTGGTCAGAACACTCATTTTCCTCGCCCTGCAGCTACAGCCAGGATCACAACCTACAACACCCTTCCCAGCACTGTTTTTTTTTTTTAATTTAGAAAGGAAGTGAGAAGCGTTTGGTGGAGACAACGACCTGAAGTTTGTTTTTAACAACTTACTTGGACCACATCTTCAGCATTATGAGGGGACTGGACAGCAGGCACTGGCTGTAGGAACTCAGCTTTTTAATGACCTGCAAGATTTGTTACAACAATTACATAATGAATAAGGTAAATTAATTGTTACATGGTAACAACCACCAATGAACTTGGGCTACTACAAATTTCCATGTCATATTCTCCATTACCACCTTCCCCCTATCCATGTGTCCGTAACAGTCTCGTCCTGCCTGGCTTGTTGGACAATTCTTCTGTCTCACGGTGGACATGGACATGAGCTATGAGCTTTTTTTCCTTTGCAAAAAGAGGACTTAAATTTGGGGGTCTCTTTCACTGAAATACTGATTTTTCATGCTTTTTTGCGTTTTAGAAGTATCTTCCCTACCTCATCAACCACAACAAACTCCCCCATCCACCAGCAAGTTATGAGGAATGGGCACACATAGACACACACACACAAAAAATGAAGCCACAAGGCTCACCTCCTCCAAAAACTGGGCTAAAAACTGACTGGTAACATCAGGGAAATGGTGCAGCTGGAACACACTCACCTTTCCTTCCAGCAGGAACCTGGCAAAGTGTTTGTAGCGATCGATTCCTTCCGGGTAATCGACTTCCACAGCAGGGAGCTGCCAGCCCACACGGTCTGGAAACACAAGACCCCACCAGGTCTCCTCCAGGCTCCCAGAGAAGGGACGTTTCCAGGGAGGTGTGACAACACAGGCGCCAAGAGAAGCGGGGAGGGCCCTGCCACCCCCACCCAGCCTTCACAGGGCGAGCAGCGGGCTCCAGGAAGCGCCCACTTCAGCGGGCAACGCCAGCTCTGAAAGGCTCCGAGCCCCACGGAGATGCTCAAAGCGCTGCTGAGCTCTCGGGACAGCCCGAGCAGAGCTTGAGCCTTCTGGTGCTGCGACAGCCTCGTTGGAGCGGCATCACAGGAGCTGCAGAGCAGCTCTGGGACACAGCTCCTGCGTGGCTCCTTCGGACACTTACAGAAGACACTGGGCCTGTGGCAGCGGACTCGGCCCGTTCCGGGGCAGTAGGAGGGAGGAGGATTTTCCAGAGGCTTCCCAAAGTGGCAGTATGGCGGCAGCAGGGCAGGAATCCACTCGGGTTCAACTGCAGACACGCCTGAGGAGGGAAAACACAACTGAATGCAGGTTTGCTGCCATGGGCCACAACTCCTGTGGGCACAGGGCACGGTCAGGATCTCATCTCCACAGGTTTACTTGTGTTTCGCTCTTCAAGTCAACCTTTTCATGTTGTAAAAACCCTGCTCAGAGACCAGCAGTGAGCAGCTGTGGTCGGCAGGGCAGGGGCAAAGCAGCCATTTCGGAAGCTGAGCTTTGCTCCAGCCAATTCTGCCAGACAAATACAAAACCAGGCCAACTTATCTCCTGATCCAGACCTAGAAACCCTTAAGGATCCAAATCCCAGGAGTCACAGCCACTCAGTGAGGAGAGCACTCAGCCGCCACGGAGGGGAACCACTCTGCTGAGGCATTTCTGAGCCCCTCATCAGGGCTGCAGCAGCAGCAGCTGCCCCCAGCACTCACCTTTCATGTACAGCTTTGTAGTCTCCACAATTTCTTGGTACACCACAAACTCTGGGAGCTCTTTGAAGAGGACTGAGCTCGGGTGGATGAACACTGGATCCTCCAGGAGTGCAGTCTGTGAGGAGGCACAAAGATTGAAGCAGAGTAAGACAAGTTACTGACAATTCAATTTCTTCACTGCCATCTCATTTCAGTCTCTCTCAGATTATAAGATTTCTTTAAGTGATGGAGGTTTTTAGTAACTCCATCATCTTCTGCTTCACCTTCTCTGGAGACACCAAGCACTCTATGAGATGAACTAATGGTATTTCTTAGCTCCTTTATAACATTTCCTACGTGAACACCGGGAAATCGCAACACTTTTGCAAACTTAAAATTCCACAGAGAGAAGTTGCAGGAAGCCCAGCACGGGCATCCTCAGCGCTGCACCCCNTTCTTAGCTCCTTTATAACATTTCCTACGTGAACACCAGGAAATCGCAACACTTTTGCAAACTTAAAATTCCACAGAGAGAAGTTGCAGGAAGCCCAGCACGGCATCCTCAGCGCTGCACCCCAGCCAGAAACCCGGGCTTTGCACAGGAGCACCTTTCTGCCACGCAGGGGAGGAGGAACTGAGCCCAGCCGAGCTGTTCACCTTGTAGGCATTTTTCCACTTGTCATCCAGGAGCTCCTCTGCCTGAACCCTCCGGGCAACGTGATCCCCCAGCCCCGCCAGCACGATCTGCCTCAGGAAGGTTACTTGAGCTTCTGTTGGGGGCTTCATCTTCGGGTCAACGTAGAGCCCGGCGTCCGTGCAGACCGAGTTCACTGCGGGGAAAGAGAGGCGAGAGGAGATTCCACGGGAAACAAAATCAGCTCTGTGGATTCGTCCTCCTCCAAAGGAGAACAAACACAGCGACTCCTCCCCAGCCCCACTCACCTGCCGTGGTCAGCTGCCCTCTCAAGCGCCGGATTTCCAGCATGGCTTTGTACCTGAGCCCATTTTCCTCGCAGAACTTGCGGGTGCACCCGGCATATTCACAGGCCCCCACGGCCCCTGGGAGGGGACAGACAGGAGGAGCTGGTCAGCGCTCCTGATTAAACCCAGGGTGGGGCAGCACTGTCCCAGTGAATGTGTGCTTTTCACAGCTCTCTCTGGGCACTGGGAAATTGGAGGCTGGAAAACGCTGCTGAGCTCAGTCCTGCAGCACGAGGGAGCCTTTGGCTGTGCAAGGCTGAGGGCCCAGGGTGACAGGAGGAGAACAGAATGCAGTGAATGGCCCAGGGAATCAGGGCTGTACCTAACATCACCATGAGGTCCCCCAGCTTCTGCATCGGCCCCTGCCCGGCCCAGACCTTCTGCATCTGCAAAAACCTCGCTCTCTTCCCCTTCAGCTGGGCTGCCTCTTCCTCGCTCGCTGCTGGCCTGGAAGGAGCACAGAACAGCAGCAGTGAGTGCCGTGCTTGCAGGCAGAGGGGCACGGTGTGAGAGGCACAGCTGTGGCAGGGACGCAGCCCGTGAGGAGCTCGGGCTCAGCCGCTCACCTGTCAAACTCCTCAAACAGCTCCCTGACGGTCATGGCAGACACGATGGTGATGCTGTAGGGCAGGCAGTCGTGCTGCCTGCTCAGTGCCAACATCTTCGCATAGCGGGGGGCTACAGGAAATGTGGCCATCACTCTGCCCAGGGGACTGATGGGGCAGCTCAGCTTCGCTGCCAGCTGCTGCTTCAGCCTGGCCGAGGGGAAAGAGATCTCATGTAACACAGGAACTCTGAATTAGAACAAGTTTGTGCTGCTGGTTTTGGCACCCAGTTAGCTGGATGTGTTTTCTCAGGCTTTGTTATGTTCCCCAAAGGCCAGAGGAACACAGCTCTTCCTAGCACAGCTCCCACCAGGGAATGGGCACACATAGCAGCACGGTCCTTCCCTGCCCAGCACACCCAGGGCCAGTGAAACAAACAGAGGGGCACCAGAGGCTGAAACGATGCCAGTTTCTGTGCCAAAGCACGTCCTTGGATGCCAGGGCTGAGCTGGCAGAGGAGGTGGGAGGACAGCAGAGCCCACAGGCCCGACGGTGCAGGAAATTAATGGGGGGACCACGGGCATTACCTTCCTGTCACAGGGGGTTCCTTTAGGGCACCCAGGGCTATCAGCAACTCCTCAGCTGCTGCGAGGGCTTCCGTGGGAGGCGGTGTTGGGAAGGGGAAGTTGATTACCTTGGGAAACAGGAGAAAAAGCCCTCAGTACATCACTGACACGGCACCCGCTGGAAAGCAGTCTGAGCGCAGCAAGAAGCTCCTGGAAGGGAGTGAAATCCTCCCCTCTGGTTACGTGTGCCAAAGAAAAACATTTAGGGTGTTTGCCAGGAGCGAAAGGAAAGGACATATAATGGCAGGAAGTGCTTGGAACAAAAACATTAGGAAACAGAAACACCAGAATCACCCTTCGCTGCCACTGCCTGCAGGCACCGCCCAGGGCAGGCTGCTCGGAGGTCTAAATTTAAGTGCTGTGCTTCAGTATCTCCAAAACACAGCCCCTGTTTAGACAGGGTTTTTTTTTTTTAACCTCTAAGAATATAAGAAAGCATTTTCTACCAGAAGAAACATGTCTGTTAAGGCCTAGAAGAATTCAGAGCAACTTCTGCAATTTGCAGAACCAAAATGGACTCACAGGATCTTAATTTCTACCACAAGGCTCAGCTTCAAGCAACGACAATAAAATACATGTCTGTTTGTTTCTGGCTCCTAAGGGCAACCATTTTGATGGCTGCTGTAGTACAAAGCCCTTTCCAACTCACCTTTTCTATATTTAATGCCTTCATTTGCAGAATCAAGTCTTCCACAGGTCGCTTTGTTATTTCTGGAGCAGAAAATTTCTCAAAGTCCATGAAAACTGCTGAAGAGTATAACCTAGCGGACCAAAAGCGCTGTTTAGATTCCGAAAAGAAACCTTAACTCAGAAGATGTGCATGGAAAATTAGCAAGGGATTTAAAAGAAAGGCAGCTGTGGATAGTGTTTACATACCACGTAATTATTTACATGGCTGGGGCATTTGCCTTATTCACAACAAGTTAACTCGGCTTGGAGTTAAACCCATCTGGCCACGGTGAAATCCGATCCAGCCACGAAAATAAAGAGTTTTCAGCAAAGAGAAAGGCCCCCCGAGAAGCCAAACCCAAACCAACAGCGCCGGTGCCAGCTCACACCCGGCTTCACCGCTCCCAGCGGAACGCGGGGCAGGCAGCCCCGAGACGTTCCGAGCGGCACCGGGCGCCCGCGCGAGGGGCAGAGGGATGGGGGCAACTCAAATCCACCGAGGCACCCCGGGCCGCCTGTCCCCGCTGCCCAGCAGGGCGCTGACCTGTAGCAGTGGCCTGGCTCGGTGCGGCCGGCCCGGCCCGCCCGCTGGTTGGCCGAGGCCTGGGAGATCCAGGTGACCCTGAAGGACGAGACCCCCGTGATTCTGTCGTAGAAACGCTTCTTGACCTTCCCGCAGTCCACCACGTATTTGATGCCCGGGATGGTGAGGGATGTCTCAGCCACGTTGGTGGCCACGACGCAGAGCCTGGTGCCGGGAGGAGGAGCCCTGAACACCTACGAGACACGGACGGGTGCGTGAGAGGCAGTGCCAGCAGCGGAAAGGGACAGGAAAGGGACACGAAAGGGACACGAAAGGGACAGGCAGTCGTCCTGGATGGGCTGCAGAGGGATGGCGGCGCTTATGGCACTGCAAGGGGAACCCAGGAGTCCAAGCAGAGACTTAACTCCGTGTCTCCAGCTCTGGAGCTCTTTGTCCAGCTCAGTTCAGCCTCAGAAACGACCACGGGGGCTCCAGGTGGAGCACACACCAGCACTGAGCTGTGTCCAGACACTGCTGCTGCCTCCAAAGACAGGAGGGAACACAGGAATGTGTTCAAGCTCCCTGCTGGCAGCAGCATCCCGATGTGCCCAGGGCCAGGATGGATTTAAAGGTCCTGCAGGACTGTCACTGATCCTCTCTCCCACCCTCTGAAGTGGCACATCAGGGAGACCACAGCCCAGGCCAGGCTGCCCCAATGCCCTCCCACCAGCCCCCCCGGGCCATTCAAGCTGATGAATGGTCCAAGATGGGAATTTTCGCTCACTTGTGATTTCAGACAATGATCACACAGACCTGTAAGACCTTCTGCCCACTGTGACAATGAATCCTTTACCTTTGCCTGTTTCTCTGGTGCCAGCAAGGAATAGAGTGGGAGCACGTACAGCGGCAGGGACGAATCGGATTTCTCATCTGTGGGGAAGCAAACCAGCATCGTTCAGTCCAGCTCCCAGGCTTAGTCCCAACAACATCTGCACAAACACCCCTTCACTGAAACCAGGAAAGTAATTGGTACAAAGCTGGAAAACCTTAACAGCTTCCCACGACACGGGGCTGCTGCGGTACCACAGCAGTTCAGCTCAGGACAACCAACCCACGTCACTCATTTCACAGGAGACAGGGATTCTTTCTTTCATATGTGCCAAACCTTCTTCTGAGTCTCCATCTCCTAAATCCAGGTCAAGATCGGAGCCTGCAGCATCATCATCACTGTCAATGTCTCTGTCCTCATCTCCTTCATCCACTGGCACCACAGAGTAATTGTTCAGATCAATTTTGGGCAGTGTCTGAGAAAGAGAGGAAAGGTGACAACAACTCATTAAGGGGGGACACAAACAGCACTTTGCACTGCTGTGGAAGCAAAGCTGAGCACTGGCTGCAAAGGTGACAGAGGGTATGTCCCAAACACCAGTGCGTCCAGAACACCAGGATCTCCTGCTGACAAAGCGCACGGGCACACGCCGAATGCCATCCTTGGGAACACATGCATCAGTCCAAATTTTGGGTAGCAAAGGGTGAGATGAGGAGCAGCCCTGGTGCCAGCAAGTCTGGAGCTCCTCCCATTAAAGTTTTAGTGGTCAGTACTCAATCTGGATCAATCTCCTGCCATAACATCCAGAGTTTCAGCACTCTGCAGCGGTGCGGGCAGCACTGCTGGAACTCCTGAGGGGACACGTGTGGGTTCCAGGGCTCCAGGCAAGCCTAGAAGAGCTGGTGAGAGGCACAGCTACACAGGAGTGCTGTTTGCAGCGAGGCACCCGCTCCCTCCTGTCCCTTGGAGGAATTCTACCCGTCACACATTACCAGAACTTTCCTCCTCTTCCTCGATTTCTTAAATTTCCTGATTTCTTCCGCCGAGTCTCCTTTGTCATCCTCTCCTCCTACAAAAACAGCCAGTGGAACAGCTGTCAGCTGAGCACGTTCTCCTCTTGGAAAAGGCGGTGGGAGGAGTCTGGTCCCACTCCCACCTTCCCGGGGATGCACGGTGTGGAAGAAGCAAACGGTCACACTGAAGGCAGAGGGGAACTGGAAGGGGACCTTTTCCCAAACTCAGGCCAGCACAATGTTTAACATCAGTCACGACAATCATCCACAACGAGCCCTTTCCCCAAACCTTGTTTCTCGTGGTTTTAAAATAAAAAGTCGCGTTTTTAGATGCGAAGTAAGCTCACTTCCCAGTGGGATAAGTTCAAAGTCCAGCAGTTTCTACAGCATTACCTGCAGTGTTGTTTTTTTGGTACGGGAAGGCTTTCCTCAGTCTTCTACAGAGAGAGTGAACTTCTGCCTGGCCTGTTAAAAACACCAAAATCCCACCTGCAAGAGAAAAAAAAAAGAAAATTAAACACAAATAACCAAAAACCAACACCAAAACTTTGGGCACATTCGGTGTGAGGAATCTGAGAGGTTCTCAGCAGTGAAGTTCTCTCACCTGCAGGCAGCATCCGATGGATTTTACACACCTTCCTGAAGCACTCCCCGCTGTAGTCATCCACGGGGGTCTTCTTGTTAAAATGAACAGTGACAGGGAACTGCCTTGCGTCTACCTGGAGAGGAAATACCAAGAAATACAAATGTTTGCTGTCGCAACTCCAGCACAATCATCACAGCGTTCATGGGACAAGTGGAAAAGCTGACCCTGTATTTCTGCTCAGCCCTTGGCTTCGGTACCCTACAAAACACCAGACCCACAGAACTTATTGGTGTTGTCTGCTCTGAACACACCACAAAACCGTGCTAGAAACCAAAACTTTTCTCCCTTTCAGATCATCAACTCAGACTGAGCCTTTCTAGTTCTCCTGAACCATAACTTCAGCGTTTCTCAAGATAATCAGATTTTGCCAGGGCGGTTTTCTGATAAAAGTGGAAAGGAGAACACCGAGTCCCAAAAGAAACAATAGCCCAAACAAAATGACTGTTTTTAAATTGGTATCTGAAAGATTTCAGCGCCAGCTGGAAAGATTAGAGTGCCCCTGTTCTGGAAGCGGTTGGATAAAGGCCGCCCTCGCCGTGTCTCAGCTCCCAGGGAGGGGAACAGTACCTGGATGACAGGAGGTTTGACAGAGAACAGCCTGGCGTTGTCCGTGAAATCCTCCACTCGCAGAGTTGCCGACATGATGATCAGCTTCAGGGGCAGCCCCTTCTGCAGGGACACAAACCTGTCACCCCGTGCCCCCAGCGTCTCCTCCCAAGCCCTGCTGCTGGCAGCCTCGGCCAGTGCAGCAAGGAACATCTTGCTTTCTCCCAGCCTGCTGGGATTCAATTATCTACACGTGTCCCGTGGCACTCTCAGTCTCAAAGGAACTGGGTTTTGCCTGAAAAGTCGCCTCTTGGTACTGGTACGTGCTACTCCCCCCTTTGTGTAGGCTCTGTGCTCCTTCAGTCACGAAAAACAAATGTGTTAACTGAGAGTTATTTCATCGTTTCTGTCAGGTTCCCACGGGACTCCACGCCACAGAGAGTGCCCTCTCACAGAGCCTCTTGGTGTCTAACACCCCCTCCCTGGCACAGCCCTGACCAGTGTGGGAACCCTGCCCCCCCTCACCTTCTGGCGCAGGGGCACGATGCGAGACAGGAGCCCGATCAAGATATCCGTGTACATGCTCCTCTCGTGGGCTTCATCGATGATGATGACTTTGTACTTTGAAAGCAGAAAGTCCTGAGGGGAGGGATGGATTTCAGCGCAGGAGGCCTCGGCCAAGGACACGGAGTCAGGACATCCCTCAGCTGCACACCCCCACCCCACAGCTGGGTGTGTCACACCGTTTAATGCGCTCACCCCACACACAGCAGCCTGGCTCCCGAGAGCCTCTTCCTTGCCCTCATTTTACACAGCAAGGTAACCTAATGTTTAGGGGCTTGGGCAGGAATATCAATGGTAGAGATGAAATAAATCTCTGGTGCTGAGAGGGATTCTGATTTGAAAGACTGGCAACAAATCCACAGTGGCTTCTCTTCCCGGCTACACAAAAAGTTTCCCTTTTTATAACACTGGGGACAGCAACTCACCTTCTGAATCTCTTTGAGCAGCACACCATCTGTCATGAACTTGATCTGCGTTTCGTCCGTAACGTTCCCTTCGTATCGGATTTGATACGAAACCACCCTGTGGGGAAACACCAAGGGCAGCCACAGGGAAAAGCGTGGGGAGAAGCAGAAAGTCCACGTCAACCACGGAGCACCTCGGTGCCACCTTCCAGGCGAGGTCTCAGCCCTTTTAAAGCTCACCTGTGAGACAGGTTCATCTCCTTGGCCACCCTCTGGGACATGGACACCGCAGCCACGCGCCGAGGCTCCGTGATCCCGATGGTGCCGCTGGAACTAACGGGGTGAGGGAAAGAAAAGGGTGGGCTGCTACAACTGAACTGAGAAACGCCCCCAAAAATGACAAGGGGATTTCTCACCATGCTTCTGGATTAAGTGGCATCAGTCACACAGCCTCACTCTTAAGTTATAGTTAGAATAAAAACACAGGAAGGAAGGTTTGGCATTCCCTTCTACATGTATTGATCTGAAGATGCACGGATTACAGCAAAGTTTTTCCCAAAATGTTGTCTCTGCAATTCCATTTGCTGCATAAAAATCCAACTCCTACCTGGCGTATCCAGCTTCGTAGAGGAACTGGGGCACTTGCGTGGTTTTGCCGCTTCCCGTCTCTCCGCATATGATCACAATGGGATTCTCGTTAACAGCCTCCATGACCACTTGCTCTTCAGCAAGGATTGGAAGCTTCAGTCTTGCCTCCTAAACAGTGTAAAACACAGATTTTAGCTGCACTGTTTCTCACTCCTTTTTTTTGTTTTTCCCCAGGATTGAGAACTGTTACCTTCCTCAGACCATCGAACCCACAGGGAGGAATCCTGCAAGCCTGTGGCTCGGAAGGCTCCAAGCCACTCAATACCACACCAGCACATCTGAGAAACAGAGTCGTCAGAGCAGCTTCCCAGAAAGCAGGTGGCAAGCCCTGCACTTTAATTTGTGAAACTTCAGAGTCCCTTGAGTTTCTTAATATAGGAAAACTTCAAGGGAAAACTCATTTCACAACTGTCTCGTCTGCTCAGACCCACGCAGAGCTTTTCCCATTTCCACGTGATGCCCCACCTACAACCAATGGGACAAAACCATCCAGCATAAGGTACAGCACAACGGAGAGCTGAAAGGGACTTCACGAGATTTTCCAGCAAAGGACAATAAAGGACAGCTAGTGATTCTGCATGTAAAACTAGAGACAAATGCTTATATCCTAAAACAAACTGAGTTCTCCTTCTGCTGGACCAGACAGGTTTAAAGCTCAGACCTGCACCTGCACCAGCTGCCAGAACAAGGACCCTGAGCGCACCCAGCTGATGAATACACCATCCTTTCCACACCTCTGATGAGCACTGTGCTGTTCACCTGAATCTCAGGAGTCCTGTCCACGGGGACGAACACTGCAGGCTTGCAGGGTGCTCTGCTGGGGGCTGTCAGGGGAACTGGGGCACTGGGACCAGCCGGAGGCTGCTCAGCCCCTGCCTTCCCCACTCCTCCCTCTGGCTTCTCAGCAGCATTCACAGCACTGTGGCACAACGCTGAGGACTTCTCAGTGTCTTGTTTCTGCTCCTCCTCCTCCTCCTCAGAGCTGCTGGGCTCTTCCTCAGGCTCCGATTCCGACCCTGAGCTGTGCCTTCTCTTGTTTGCACCGCTGATGCTCCTGATCTTCTCAGGGACGTCAGTCCTCGGCTCCTGTGTCACCCTGGAACAAAACATCTGCACGTGAACTGAGTTTTGGCACCTCAAACCAGGCATGACTCGCCCAAAAACCAGGATCTCCACTCCTGGAGGTTTTCACAACTCTGCCAGGTAAAGCCTTGGATGACCCAGTTGCTGGATTTGTATCTAAGCGTGTTCTATCCTGGGGTTTATTCACTTCTTCAGAAAGAATCTTTGTAGTTTAATTTGTTTCAACTTCTGCCAAAATGGAGCTCTTAAAAAATCCATCTCTTGATAAATCTAGCAACTACTGTCAATATCAGTAGATGTCTTCCAGTACAAGAAAATAAGTAAATGTTTATCCACCAACTTTGTAGTTTAGCATAATTGCTAAAAGTCTGCAGATGTGTCACCCACCTCATTCCTCATGAAAGACCAACTTCTTTTAACTAACATCCTCTTATACAAAAAAATAACTATCACATTATCAGATAAGAACAGCAAATTATTTAACTCCATCCGTTCTGAAGAACCTGCTTGCACCAAGAAGAAAAACAATCAAGAATGTCAGAATGTGGCCGTTCAACTGCAGTGATCGATTCCAAGGGTTCTACCCCAAAATCATTTTACCTTTTAGCCTGGTACATGCGCTCCCCGACCCCCAGTTTGGAAGTGGTGTACAGGAGTTTCATTTCTGCCTCGGAGGCCTGGACCTCGTTCAGCTTGCTCAGCAGCTCAGCTCGCTGTTTGGGGAAAACAACCAAAATCAGTGCTTGTTTTGACCAGGAAATAATTCCATTTCAAGATTTGCGCTTGAGCGTTACAGGGAGCGCCCCGTGCTCTGGCAAACCCTGCTGTGCAGCTGTAAAACCTTCCTGCTGCTCCCCGGCCAGTCCTCCCCGATGCAGGTTTCAGCCCTGTGCCAGAGCAAAAACAGAAGCGGGCACTCGACATCGCTGCAGTGAGCAGCTCAGCTGCACCCTTCACACAGCAGGATTTGAACCAAACCACTGGAACGAGGCCTGGAGCAACGGGAGCCTCCCCTCAAACCCCTCCCGTGGGACACGGCGCTGGAAGGAGGTCAGGCAGCCACAGTTTTAAAGCCCCTCCAAAACCAGGGTTCCTTCGTGACACTAAAAGGACCCGGGAATTTTGCCTGGAAAGGTTTTACAAAGACAGAAAAGCTCTATTTCCCCACTGAAAATAGACAATAAGCATTTCAGAAGCACTGACAGGCCAGTGCTAGGGGTGCAGTGAGGTTTGCAGGCCAAAGCTGCTCACCCCACCCGTTTCACAGAGTGCTTCCAAAACGCAGTAATGCCACTGACTCACAACACTCGGCCAGGAACAGGAACCTGGACCCAGGAACGACGCGCTCCTGCAACGCCTGACCCACGGAGAGGGAGGGGAATGTACCTGTTTTTTCTTTTCCTTCTGCTCCAAAACTTTCTGCAGGTTTTTCTTCTGTTTCTTGCTCAGGGGTTTCTTCTGCTGCGGCACAACACGGGCGACTTTCTTCTTCTTTGCTTTTTTTGCTGGCAGGACCAGGGCGTTACTTTCGTCGATTCCCTTCAGCGTCGCTCCATCTGAAGGCAGGTGTTTGATTATTCACTCGTGCCAGGTGGGTTATTTTCAGCACACTGCTCGGCAGGCTTATCAAGCACCAGGCCAGATTTAGCTGTTTCAAACAAACGCAACCCGCACGCCCAGCCAAAAAAAAATCCTGCAACATCAGCAAGGGCAAAAGACCTCGAAACTGGGGATTCAATAACCCTGAGCTTACTATAGCCCTGAGGGTGATTTTCCACGATTTATGTAACAACTCTGTGCAATTTTTGCCTTTTCACTCAATTCCCCAGGGTCGGGGGCAGCGGGGCAGCACAGGACACAGAGTGCCCTGGGGTGACCGCCCAGCCTCCTGCCTCGCCCGGGCACCAGTGGATTTTAATACTAAAAAACTGCATTACTGAACTCTGAATAATAAAAACAGAACGACAAACGCGATTTTTAAAAAGCAGCACTTGAGGAAGCAAATGTTAAACGTAAAGAAGTGTGTTTAGTGGTTGCTTTAATAAATAACGGAACCACTGAATGCCGTGAGTCGGAAGGGACCCAGGACCATCGGGTCCAGCTCCTGAACTCCCCGAAGGCAGTAACTGCTCTGACGGAGCTGTTAATGCAAAGCCGGCAGGACCGCAGAACGAGGGAATCAGTTCGGCTGGGAACGATCTCAGAGATCACCGAGTCCAGCCCATGACCCCACAGCACCACGCCGCCCTGAGTGCCACATCCAGGGACGGGGACTCCACCGCCTCCCTGGGCAGCCCATTCCAGGGGGATTTTTAAAAATGCTCCCAATAAAAGTGCAATAAAAATACAGTAAAGACAGGGCAGAAACTCCAATCTTAGCAGCTCTGCGGTCCCTTTTAGCCCGAGTTCTCGGCAGTGAATACAACGCCCGGGAAGAGCCGCGCCGGGTCCCGCCGCACCTCCCAGCTCCAGTGGCAGCTCCAGCGGCTCGGCGGCGGGCGGCGGCACAGGGCCCTGCGGCTGCCGGGCCTTCCAGTTGTGCCGGCGGCGCGCTCGGCCCATGGCGGCGGCGGTGACGGGGACGGGGACGGGGACAGGGACAGGGACAGGGACAGGACCGTGCCCGGCCCGGCCCCACGTGCGGCCCGCGCTGCCGCCACTTCCGGGGCGCGCGGTCTCGCGAGAAGGGGCGGGAACGGGCGAGGAGGGGCGAGCGCATGCGCGGAGCGCCCCCGCAGGGTCGAGACCCCTCCCCTCTATCCCATCCCTTCCCTTCCCATCCCATCCCATCCCATCCCCTCCCCTCCCCTCCCATCCATCCCATCCCATCCCCTCCCCTCCCCTCCCATCCATCCCATCCCATCCCCTCCCCTCCCCTCCCATCCATCCCATCCCATCCCCTCCCCTCCCCTCCCATCCATCCCATCCCATCCCCTCCCCTCCCCTCCCATCCATCCCATCCCATCCATCCCATACCACCCCATCCCTCCCCTCACAGCCTCACTAGGCACTCGCAGCTCAGTGCAAAGTCTCAGTAAACATTTATTTGAAGCTTTGCCACAATACCATAAGTTGATTTGTGAAACTGGTCTACAAATACTGAACTACGGAGTACACGGTTTGGATGGTCCGATAAAGGAATAAATAAAGGCATGTAAAGCTCTGTAAAAAATAAGTCTGGTACATTTGTAACTACTTAACGGTATTATCAGTAGGATCTTGTATGTGTCTAGGATCAGAAGTGAATACACGGCCTCTCTTCAGACCAAATCATTTTTACATAAACAATTGTACAAACTTAAAACACTGTAACCGTGAAACCTGATGTACAAAACAGGATGTGAAATCACTACCATCAGTGCCAACAACAAGTGCTACCACAGCAAATATAACTTCTGATTAAAAGGAAAAGATCAGTTTTTACATGTGCTGTCATCACAGGTCAATGGAATTATCCAAAAAGTTTAAAATACATGCGAATACAATAAAACCTTTTATTTTCCAACCCAGACAAAGAGAACTCATGGTCACTTAACGCCATTAGCTGCCAAATACGGATCAGTATGTGAGGCAAACCACACTTAAACACTTCTACACCACCGAAGAGCTAAGGTTGATACTGGTCTATTTTCCACACCGACGATGCAACGAGTCTCGAGAAGCAAATCACAAAGTGAAGGACGCGCTATAAGTACAGCACTGAGCCACACCAGGTTTGTACACCCAAAACCACTGGGGAAGCGTCACATTCCATAGGACACATCGGTTATCTACAGGCGTGTGCGTCCGGAGGAACCGCTCCGCGAGAACGGGAAAAACACCACAGCAGTTCCAAAGGTGAGGTCCTAAAGCAGGCAGGCCAACCCCTGGGGCCCCGGGGCAGCGCCCCATCCGCAGCCCGAGGCCCGTCCTCGGCGCTCACACTGCGACGGTTCCTCCGGCGGCCGCGGGGAAGGTCCAGGAGCGGGGTCCGCTCTGCAGGGGCGCCGGGCGGGGCTGTCCCCGGTGCCACCCGTGCCCCAGCAGCAGCTCCCGGCAGGTCACCGCGGGCCGCGGCCGTGGCAGAGCCGCTCCATGAAGTCACGGCAAAAAGCGGGAGCTGCGGGAGCTGTCCAGTGCCACCCCTGCCCCGGGCGGGTGTCACCTGTCCCCGGGCAGGTGTCACCTGCCGAGGGTTGTTCAGTGCCACCCGTGCCCCAGGCGGGTGCCACCTGTCCCCGGGCGGGTGTCACCTGCCGAGGGTTGCCCAGTGCCACCCCTGCCCCGGGCAGGTGTCACCTGTCCCCGAGCGGGTGTCACCTGCCAAGGGTTGCCCAGTGCCACCCCTGCCCCGGGCGGGTGTCACCTGTCCCCGGGCGGGTGTCACCTGCCAAGGGTTGCCCAGTGCCACCCCTGCCCCGGGCTCGGGTTGGTGACACGGGGACCTGCTCCTGCCAATGGCGATACAAAAGCAGTGCAGCCGCTGGCACGGGTTTCTAAAAAAACAGCAAAAACCTCCATGGGTAAACTAGATGGCCCAGTATGGAAAATACTTGTAAAAGGTTATTTACAAAAGTTGAAAGAGATTAAATACAATACCACATTCATGTCCCAAAAGCGCTTTCACTACAGTGCATGTTTAAAAATACAGAGCATTTTTAAAGTATATATTTATATATATATATATATATTGAAGATTAGATTGTGCTTTAAAAAAATCATTACTTCTGAATTTGACTAACGTGAAAACTGAGTGCTGGGAAAAATACTGATTAAAAATACCCAATTTTATATATACTGCTTTTCACGTAACATTTTGCTATACATGGGATGCAAGTAAATATAAAAATAGCATTTTTCAAGCAGCAGGGTGATCAAAATCAAGAGTATTAATATAGGAGGGCTGATTTCACAGAACTAAGATAAATGATTAGAGTGAGACAGGAAGAAACTGTAATCCAAATTAACTTTTATATAATATTCTTAAAGAAATCTCTATCATAGACAACTCTTAATATATAAATGATTCAGTATTTTTAACTTCAACGTTAAATATGGATTACACAAAATACAATCTATGCAAACTGACCCATGCACATTGTCCTAAGAAGGCAATGGAGCCGCTGGCACGAGCAAGGTTTGCAAACTTTGGTCCTCAGGTCTCAAATTTGACAAAACACATCAAGACCTGACAAGCTTTACTAGTCAGTTCCTAATTTCCAGGTTGGCGTTTTAGCCCAGTCCTCTGTGCATAACAGTAGGGAGAACTGAGTTTACAGGGAAGACTCTGTAACACTATGGAAAATGAGCTGGAAAAAGGAATTTACTCTAATTTGCGTTTTCAGCTTGGCAAAGTGGACTATTTGTTGCCATAGTCCCTGTCTGTTCAGAGGAAAGATTTTAAGTTGTGATACCCAGTTATTTAACAACTCTAAAACCGTGTACGTGTTGATAAATGGGGTGCAGGGGGATTTACAGGCGACATAAAAAATTAAAATGCATTCCAACCGTGCCAAGTGCATATGAACTTCAACCGTGTTGAACCGAAGTGATCACCGTTCAGAGTAAAGGCCATTAGACATGGATTTAAAAATAACCCCCATGGAAATGTCACACACAGACCCAAAGAGGTTAGGCAAGTAACACACACATTTCAAGAAGAACATTAAACTTCAGCGTGAAGAGAGAAAAATGAACTCGCCCCACAGTTACATTCAGTGAAGCATCACATCCAACAAAAGCTCTGCCCAGAGGAACAACAAGCTGTGCTCAGCTGCCCCAGCCTGTCCCACCGGGGCTGGCGCTGGCGGGCACACCTGGGGAACCTCCTCCTCCTCCTCGTTCCCTTGCTTTGCAGCCAGGCCCCATCACAGACCAATTTTTGTTGCGCTTTTTGATGCGGTTGCTCGTTTGGACCCTATGGAATATGGAGTGCTTCAGCTGTGCTCCGTCCTACCCCTCATGGTATCGGAACTGTGCTCATCGCTAGGGGGTAGATGCTTCCCCTCCCCTCCGCACGTCTGTATCCTCGGATGCTGCTGTTTCCAGGTTAAACCACATCCCAGACTTCCTTCCCTGAGGTTACCTTTGTTTCACTGCGTTTCAGTAATCCGTGCACAGCCAGTGATACCCTACCAAGCTCGTTAGTTTTAAGAAATACAGAAATCCTGCAAAATAAAATTGCTTCAAAGCTCCACTGCTTTGAAAGAGAACCGTTTCCTACACCCTCCTCTTAAAGGTGACTCGCTTTTCCCAAAACCTAGTGAGGACACAGACTTCAAGCAAAAAGCTCCTATAAAACTATTGTAATTTTAGAAAAAAATCCAGATCTTCCTGAAGATAATTTATTGCCGCTTATTGGTCCTGAGAAAGCTTTAAGCAACAATACATTTGCACGTGTTTTAACTGCTGCCTTTTCTGAGAAAGTACGTGGGTCCTGAGATTAAAAATCATGTTTTACTCTATGCACTTATGCTTGGAAAATGTTTCACTGTGCAGATCAAATATGAATTACAATTTGTCACGCTACATCTTCCTTCTGTGCCAATCTATTACACCAGATTTCCTTCCAGGCACTAACAAACTAAAGTTCTCGAGATGAAATGCAACAATAAAATGCCACACGTGTGCTTCCTCACATTGGACTGGCATTTAAAGACTTCAAATCTTCCTTCTCCCTCATTCCCCACCTCCTGTTAAAAGCTATGGTGTGAATTTTTTGGCCTGGATACCAGAAAATTCCTCATCTGATACTCTATGAAAGGCAACTTCAAGGCAATGAAATAAGCCAACAAAAACACAAAAACATTCACAACTTTGAAGAAAAAATATGGACCCACAGCAGTTACTTCTCAATGGAAGTGCTCGGTAACTTGAGATTTTTTTTTTTCTTTTTAACTGTTAAAGTGTCAAATCTGCATATGTTTGACTCAATTTCAATATCTGAAAGACTATTCAATTTGCTTTTATAAAAACTTTACAAAAGATGTTTTTAAATGCTTGTAAAAGTAAGCGTTTATCTACTGAGAAAATCTAGTACTGGATAAAACTCTGAATATACAGCTGAATTTTGTAAATGTTTTTCGTTCTCCTAGAAGTCTAATGGCTGAGTGTTTAATCTAGATAAATTAGTCTTACACATGATGAAAAGTTATAACTTTGCACACTTTTTACCATGTGATGTTTTGTTGCTTCATAACTTCGAACGAGACAGTGCTTAGGACTTTCCCGGAGCTGGTGTACAGTGGTCTGTAGGGGCCGGTTCATTGCTCACTGCCCCTGTCCAGGTTCTCAATCACCCTGGAAAGGCGGATGTTCAGCAGTCTGATCTGACTATCCAGGTGGTCCATCTTCTCCTCCAGGCTGCTGTTGCTGTTCCTCCTCCAGTAAAATCCAACGGGCCCCGTCATGAAGTAGACGGCCACGACGAAGCAGAGCGGCAGCACGGCGTGCTCCGGGTCGCCCTCGTACTTCTGCAGGATGTACACGCACGACAGCGTGAACAGCGCGACCCTGGCGATCCAGAAGAAGCGGCCAAACAGCATGTGCAGGAGATAGAAGAAGAATCCAAGGAAGAGAGATAAAAACCAATAGGCCAGTAAAATGGCACCGATCAGCAGGAGGGCGCGGGTCGGGTTGTTGGCAATTGCTGCTGGGCTGAAATAATGAGTCAGGTTGGAGGCTGAAAAACAAAGGAGAATGTACAGAATGTTAACGAGTGTGGGCTGAAGGTGGCACGGGGGGGAAAAAACACGAGCACAGCTCCAAAGGGTCAAACCCCCACAGCAGTGGGGTCACGGCTGTGTTTTCTAAAGTAAGGGGTAAAGCTGGTTCATCCATTTCTGGATGAACCTTCTTCAAATCACTGGCTCAGCTCCAATGATTCAACTGAATTAATTCCAGGACAGGTGCTAAAGGCTCTTTAAAGACAAACCACTGTACAGCCTAAGGTCAAAATTCATACTGGGGCTACAGATCCTGCTTTGTAAAAGCTACATTCTAAGGGCTCTCAATTGCATCTTTCCTTTCTCTAGTCCTCATTGATTTCCCTGCACTGCTCCTGGCTGTGTGAATCCCTTTAATGATGACACCAAGGAACCAACCGTGACTTGTAATTCATCCTATACACATCCTGTAGAGACACATATAGAAATGGAATGGTGGGGTTCAGTCTTCTTTGTTTGAAGATATTAATAGGAAAATCAAAGCCATGTGAAGCAGAGAGAGACACCACTGACGGATGTTTAAGCAGCATGATAAAATGTAATAGTTTTCCCATTTGCTTGTAAACACTGATACAGGCTGAGACAGTTCAAGGGTGAACAGGCATCACACTTACCATCAATTCCAAGAACATCTAACAAATCAGTCCATATTCTCCAGAATGTGTCCATTAATACATCCACCCCATTCACAAACCTCTCTGTCAACCTTGAGAAAAACTGAGAAATAAAATTGAAAATTAAAAAAATCCTCAATTCCTAAAGTAACACTTTTGAGACTTATTTGTCATGAGTAGAATTATAATTCATTAAGCAAGAATTGCAGATTATTTCGTAGTCCCCAAGGGAAAAATTGTAATTTTGTAAATTTTCTTAACTCTGTGAACCATGAATTTACGCGTTGCAATTCTCCTTACTGTAGGTATTTTGGCATGTAAATGTATATGTTAGCAGGATTTAAAAATGCACTTTATTGGCTTTATTATTGTTTTGAAGTTTAGAGAAAACACTATTACCAAGAACTGGTAAAGGAAACCAAAGAATTAGTTTTATCAAGCAACTGACAGATGTCCCCAGCATCACACAAAACGTCTCAGGTGTACTGAGAGGTCAGTTTAACAGATTTTATTATTTCTTCCTAGTGCCTGAGGAAAGCAGTAACAGAGGGATGTGCAGGTCCCGCACGCCTGATTTCCTGCAAGTTCCGATGGCCCTGCAAGCACAGGATGCTCTGCTGATGCAGACACACCGGATTTCAGCTGGAGGGCTCCTCACCGACAGCGAGCGGCCCTGGCCGTCTCCCCCACCTAAAACAACCTTTATTTTAGGCATTTCGCTGCTATTTTTCCCAGTGTGCTGCAAGCCTCGCCTCCCGTTTTTCTCCCCAAAGCAGCGCTCCGGCCGTTCCGCCGCCTCGCCCGCAGCCGCGCTCACACCGAGACGAGGCCACGGCCGGTCCAGCACCGAGCCCCGCACCGAGGGCCTACGAGGGCGCGGGGCTGCGCCCCAAGAGCCGCCCGTTCACCGCCGGAGCCCCGGGGCGGAGGGAGAGGAAGCCAAAGCAGCGCGGGAGGTGGAGGGGAGG
>VXAZ01001058.1:1765832-1822835 GCA_013399875.1 Gymnorhina tibicen | reverse complement strand
CCGCCGCCGCAGCGCCGCCCGCGGGCCGCGCGCCGCAACGGCGCCCACACGGGCGGGGCGGGGCTGCCGGCGGGCCTGAGGAAATCACGGAACGAGCGCGGAGCTCGGGGGAAAGGCCGCTGAGGTAACCGAGGGGAGCGGCCGGCAGGAGGAGGGCGCTGGTCCTCCACCTCTGCTCGGCCCTAGAGGGGCCGTGTCTGGAGCGCTGTGTGCAGCTCGGGGCTCCCCAGTGCAAGGGAGACAAGGAGCTGCTGGACGGGGTCCAGCAGAGGCCACAGAGATGATTTGGGGACTGGAGCATCTCCTGTGGGGAGAGACTGCGGGAGCTGGGCCTGTTCAGTATGGAGAAGAAAAGACGGAGAGGGGATCTCATTAATATATATAAATATCTCAACGGAGGGTGCCAAGAGAATGGTGCCAGGCTCTTTCCAGTGCCGCCCAGCGACAGGATGAGGAGCAATGGCCATAAACTAAAATGCAAGAAGTTCCACCTCTACATCCTCTTTACGCTGAGGGTGGAAGAACAGGCTGCACAGGGAAGTTGTGGAGTCTCCCTCTGGAGACATTGAAACCCCCCTTGGACCCTTGAAGTATCTCTTTCTGGTTTTATACCCCGTGTTCTTGATGTTTAAACCCTGTGGCTCAGCCTAAGCCTGGTAGCTGAGTAGATATTTAGAATATAGACATCTCTGCTATGGCTTTTCCCCCAGTTTTAGTCTTGCCAAAGCACTTATTTTCATATTTAGCAGAGCGGCCTGGACCTTTCAGCATTGTTTTCTATTTGGCCGTGGTAGGGTTGGGCCCACATCCAGGAGGCTACTTAGGATCTTTTTCGATTTCAGCAGGATATAGATGCTTTACATATTTATAAAGGGTGCTTTCATTTAAGATGGCCCTGAAATTGCTGATCTGTTGATACCTGTGTATAGTCTGAAGTCTCATCCTCTTCCAGAACAGGTTGGTAACTGATGACAGGTATTTTTGAGGTTCTTATGAGGTTTCTGGTTATCTGCCCTCCGTGCCATGCTGTGCTTATACTCTGAGCACACACTAAAGTCAGCTTCTGGGGCATTTCTTGCATGTAAAGAGCCTCATGATACAAAAAAACCCTGATGATAATTAACTGCCACGAGTGTTGTTTTCTGTGCCTGGTATAATTCCTTGATTTGTTTCCAGCTGGCATGGTGTTCTCTGGGTCCCCTTGTGCTGTTTATGGTCCAATAGGTCTTGTTTGTGCGAATTTGGGAACATTCCTGTCTCTCCGTGTGAATTTCCACGGTGGAATCCCCTCAAAAATCACTTCTCCAAAGTGCCTGTTCTTTCTTCCCATCTGTTCTTCACAGAGTTCCAGAGGCCTGTGGCAGTGGCTGCCTTCGAAGGCCTGCGCTCAGGGTCGTCCTTCACACGAGGTCGGGATAATTTGGGACTCTTTCCTGGCATTTAATTGATTTCCTGACCTGTCTCAATGAGCCTATTTCAGGTAAGCTTATCTCTCCAAATGCCCAGCTCTTATGAAATTGCGTGCTATTTCACCCTCCTCGTTCAAATAAATGAAATAGCGTCTGCTCAAAGGATACATTGCATCATGGCACAAAACGTGGATCTCAGCCACACTGAGCTTCTTAATGAGGTGAGCTGGGAGGTTTCTAGAAAGGTGCTCCGATGAGGGTCTCACTGTACTGAGGAAATTTTGTGTGTGCTTCTCTATGTGTGCTTCTCTACTTCTTCATCTGCACTAAAACGTGTTCTGGTTGTCTTACTCAGAGATACAAAACTTTGAAGTGTTTAGAAAAAACTGAGGTCTTCTACATGTTTAAGTTTTAGCAGATCACAGGGTTCTCTCTTTTTAAATCATCTTTATGCTGAAAAAAGTGGCATAGCCTTAAAGAAAGCCAGCTGATCTTACTGTGGACCAGTTCTTAACCTCACTGACTCTTATTTTTCTGTCTTTACTTCATCTCACAGCCTCAACCTGTCATAGCTGATTGATTTATGACCATTTGTCATTTTAGGCCTGTTTTCCTTAATGTCCACCCCATGGGATTTTTCTCTCAGTGTGTCACTGTTTCTTCTCTTCTTTTTTTTCCTTTTCCCTTTTCCCCTTCCTTTTCCTTTTATTTCTTTTTCCTTTTCTGCAAACGCCTTTGATTTTGATTCCTATTACTTGTGCTCCTGACACCACGGAGAAGTTGCAGGAGATCATGGACATCAAAAGAGCCAGAAGTTTCTTATTCTTACCCAGACTCATTAACCGTCTGGCCGACACTCTGAATATAGGATTTTTTAAAAAAAAACTTTCCAAAATCTTTAGATTTCCTAATCCAGTTGTCGAATCAACGAGTCATGGTCAGGCCTCGGCGTATTGCAGAGATCGCCACGGGGTATTATTACAAAACTTTTATCTCACAGGTCCAGGGTTTTGATCAGTCAATTTAATCTTACAGGTGACTCCAGGTTACCTCAGAGCCCACAGGGGGGTAGTGCCATCAGCAGCATTATTGCTTCTTATCAGCTCTGAAGCATCTTTTGAACGGCCCCTAATCTAATCTGAGGCAGAAAACATGATTTCATTTCTAACCTGTTATTACTATTAGCAGGCATAAGGCAAGGCTTAAAAAGATTTGAAAATGGACAATTCCGGCTTAGCTTATTCAGGCTATTTTCCTCCAGCTATCCTAATCTAGTCTCCGGACTAATTGCAGTAGTCACCGCAGTCCTCTTAATGCCCATTTTCTCATTAAAGGTTTGCTTAATTTTCCTTCTTTTACTTCCCATTTTTCCGAAGTCACTTTTGAAGGAGGGAAAAACTGGTTTGGATAAGGGAAAACTGGAATCAAGGCAGGGAATGTGGGTTCATAACCCCCTCTAAGTAAGGATGCAATAGTAAAACTCCTGCTCTAGTAAGTGAGGAGCACTGTCAGGCTTTCCGAAAAGCCCAGTTTTATCAGCAAACCCATCATACCCGTTCCTCCCTCAGCTGTAACTGGGTCAGTCCTTTCTAAATTACACCTTTTCCAGCTCAGCGGGAGGATTTTTGGGTCCCTTCTCAGGCGATTTGGCCGCTCGTTTTCTTTTTAGGAGTAGAGGTTGCTTTGGGAGGGAGAAAGCGGCAGTTTTGCTGCTGCTTTTAGGAGGAAACTCTTCACACAAGGCGTGTTTTAGACATTGGAATGGGCTGCTCAGGAAGGTGGTGGAATGACCAGCCCTGGAGGTGTTTAAGGAAAGGTTGCATGTGGCACTCAGTGCCATGGTGCGGTTGGGTCATAGGCTGGAATCGATGACCTCAGACGTTTTTTCCAACCGAACTGATTCGGTGATTCTGTGATTTTTTTTTTTTTTTATCCTAAACCGGGCAGTTTCGGCATCGCCTCAGCGCTGAGGGGAAGCACGGAGGGCCCCCCGCCCCTCCGGCCGGGCGGCATGAGAGCGCTCCTCCGATTGGGCACACCTCCCCCCGATCCGGCCGCTCATTGGTCGGCAGGGAGAGGGGGCTTGAGAAACCTCTGCGCCGATTGGTCCCTCGTGGCGTCGGCTCTTCCCCCGTCGGCCCAGCCGCGAGGAGAGCGGGCTCTGGGCTGATGTGGGGCCAGGCGCGCCGCAGCCAATCAGGCGCGCCGGCGTCACGGCCGCCGTGCGCCGCGCGGGATCCGTCCGCAGCGCGGGCCCGCCCGGCCCTGAGGGGCGCGGCGGCGGCGGCGGCGGGTGGGTCCCGGGGTCACGGCACCGCTTCGGCTGGGAAGGGCTTCTGCGACCATGGGGTCCAGCTTGCGACCCGACACCACCCTGTCAACCAGACCAGAGCACTCAGTGCCATGTCCAGCCGTTCCTTAAACACCTCCAGGGACGGCGATTCCACCACCTCCCTGGGACGTACATTCCAGTATCTAATTACTCTTTCTGGGAAGAAATTCTTCCTAATGTTCACACTAAACTTCCCCTGGAGCAGCTTAAGGCTCTGTCCTCATGTCCTATTACTTGTTCCCTGGGAACAGAGCCCGACCCCCCCGGCTGCCCCCTCCTGTCAGGGACTTGTGCAGAGCCACAGGGGCCCCCCTGAGCCTCCTTTTCTCCAGGCTGAGCCCCTTTCCCAGCTCCCTCAGCCGCTCCTGGGGCTCCAGCCCCTTCCCCGGCTCCGCTCCTGTCTCTGGACTCACTCCAGCACCTCAATGTCCTTCCTGAGCTGAGGGGCCCAGAACTGGATGCAGGACTCGTGGTGTGGTCTCACCAGAGCACAGGGGTCAGTGAGCGGCCTTGCCGCCACCCTCCTGAGCTGTGACCCCCTCGGGACATGGGGTGGTCTCGGTAAAAACGGGAAATTACAGCTTTGCTTCCAGTCCTGGCAGGGAGCAACCATAGATGGCATCCACCGGGTGTTTGCTCAGGTGTAATTCTCGACCTGTCCAACGCCTGGCCCAAAGCTCACCCCAGAGCAGGGCAGGCTGTTCATCACTGGGGGTAAATGGTGCCGAGGGGCTGCCCGGAGGTCTGAGGTCTGTGATGGGGCGGGAGGCAAAACCCTCCTGCCTCTTTTGGGTTGTGAAGGTGTTTATGACACTAACGGAGCGTTAACCCGCATGGTACGTCCACTGGTACACGACGTGCGGGGCAACCCATAGAAGTCATCTCTTCTGCAGGTTGCAGAGAGAAGGATTCTCCACGCAGTTTCCCCACCATGGGCCGTGGATCCCAAGCCCATTGAACCCTCTGGGACCTGGACACTGGAGCTCCCATCCTGCCTTCTCCCTTATCTCTGGGCTTGGCAGGTGTCCGGCCATGGATTTCACACTTCCACTGACCTCCGAGCGCTGCCAAGGCGAGGGACGCACGTCAGGCAGATAACATGTCCCCGTTCCACCTCAGCCTCCCCGAGTCCCTTCGGCTCTGGGGAGAGTTATTTAAAAATACACCAGATATAAGGTCTGTCTCGAGGCAAACAAAAATAGTGGATTGTTTAAATCACATTTGCACGGCCTCCAAATTTAATAAAGTAGTTGTATTCCAGTAGCGCAAAAATCTAAATGAAACGCAGAGCCAGGATACAACCTACTACGCATATTTTACTTTCATATACAGTACGCCTGTGTAATTTATCATCAAATTCCCGTTTTTGAGGCTTCCATGAATTAGAAGCAAAATCATGACCTTGAAAACAAGTTACATAAGCAGCGTGCATACACCGTGAATCGTGGAGTCGTTTAGGTTGTAAAAGACTCTTTATCACGGTCTAGCAACGAATTGCACGTTGTTAAGTGCTTTTATTACCACCAATTCCCGGCTGAAATCGGTTGCTGCAAAATCCCGCTGGTCACTAGCAGAGCTCACATTTAGAAAGCACAGCAGCAACAGTAAGTTTTAATCCAAGGTGCGAGCTGTGTAGGCTGGGAGCATTACACAAGCGCAGCTGGGATGGCGAGGCCACGGCGAAACGCGTTCTTTGCCTCATTTTTGGGTCAAAGACACTTGTTGGTACTTCTTCGCGCCTCCCTGGGGAAAAAATTAATAAACAGAGCGGCGGGGATTTTGCGGAGATCCGGAGCAAAGCGCGAAGCGATGGTTCCTCCCGGTGCCGCCGCGGCGACTGGTGACCTTCAGAGGTGACAGGGACCGCGCGGCGGCTCTCGGGTGTCCGGCGCGGCCGCTCCCCCATTCATCCCGCACGGCCCCCGCCCTCCCCGCGCTCCCGGGGCGGCCTGCGCGGGTGACCCCGCGCTCCCCGGGCCGCCCNAGGGTGCGCGCGGAGGAGGGGCTGCAGTCAGCGCCGAGGCGCGGTGGGAGCACGGTGGGTGCGGGCTCTGTGGGTACCTGCGGGACGGACCGTGCTCGCCTCGCTCCGCTGCCGCCGCCATGTCCCGGGAGCCCGAGATCATGGAGTCGCAGGTGATGTGGGAGCCTGACACGAAGCGCAACACCCACATGGACCGGTTCCGCGCCGCCGTGGCCAGCAGCTGTGGGCTCCGCCTGGGTGAGCGCTGGGTGGGGGCAGGCGGGCGCTGCCCAGGGCCACGCTCGGGCTGTGGGGGCCGCTGGGCTCTGCCTTTCGCGGGTCTGGCGGAAGGTCTGGCGGCCATCCGTCTGCCCCTCAGGTCTCGGGCACCCCCTGGGGCAGGTGGGCACAGCGCTCTGGGCTGCGGGTGGGATGCTCTGCTTGAGCCTCAGCCAGAGGCCTCCGGGGCAGCATCCGCTGGTGTGAAGGTATGTGCTGATGGGAAATGCAAACAGCCTTATCTGCGGCTGGATGTCAGCCCAGGCAGCGCTGGCATCGCTACCTGCGGAGGCTCCCGGTGTGCAGGGCGTTCTGGGGCCAGGAGCAGCACTGGAGTGACTTAGTGTTTTAAAGGGATGTGGGAAGGCGGCATCACTGCCGCCATGGCTGTGAGGTGAGGGTAAGCCTTAGCGTGATGCTTCAGCAGCAGAGGCGTGCGAGAGTGGAGTTATGGCCATGCTCATCTTTCATTGTGAAGAGTATGTGTCTTGTAATATTTAGGTATACTGGGAGGTGAACGGTGATGCATGAGCTTGTTCAGTGGTGAAAGGTAAGGGCTCTTTGCTGTGCATCTGCCACAGCTGTTGAACTGCAATCCCTGCTTTGTGGTTGTTCAGAAATAGGTGTGTGATTCTTTGACTTGGAAACAACCTGTTGCCTTTGAAAGGATGCCTGCTTTGAGCAGGTGCTGGACCTCCAGAGGTGTTTTCAACTTAGAATGTTCTTTTTTCCATAACTGCTGGCTGTAGGTTGGGTCTCCAGGCTATCAGGAGTCAGTGGTGCTGCCTCTGTGGGCTCAGCTATGTCGTGGCCCAGGTAAACTTCAGTTCATGTGGAGGTCAAACCCTTCAGTTCTGACTAGTTCATTTTATATTGGTCTCTCTAAGTATTTGGGGCCCAAGGTGCTTGTGTAGCTTTCCTGTAATCATTTGTCTGATGCGAGGTGAAAGGAATAGTTTTGGCAAGCAGCTTGGAAGTTTGTCAGTCTGGTATAGATGTCAGTGGTATGAGCAGACACATTCTGGAGTGGTAGCAGAGTCAATAGTGCTTCTGGCAGTTCATGTGTAGAAGACAATTCCTCACCTTGATTGCTGTGTGGGTAAGCCAAGTCATTATTTTGACTGCTGGTGATTTCCCATCGGAATCCAAGTGTGTAGTGTCTGACTCTCCTGCTGGATGGGAAGCAAGTTACTCCAGGGTTTTAGCCAACTCCTGAGTGGAATGTGATGTAACTGGTACTCATATGATCAAGAGCAAATTAAGTTTCAGAGGGGTTGCCTGTGTTTATGGCTGAAACAACTAGAATTCTTTCCATCCCACTTGGAAGTGGCTTTCTCTATTTGAAGGTGGATTCCTGTGTATATATAGAAACCTTTGTCACCTTCCATTAGGTTTGCACTGAGTGCTATTCACAACAAAGAATGGATGCTTTATGTAACCTTAAGATGTGGAGTCTCTGAGGAGAGCTGAGGGCAATATAGCCCTTTAGACAATAGCTCTGCCGGGCCCTGGACACGTAGTAACAAAATGTGGTGCTTGATTGTTGAGTAACAGGCCTGTGCCCTGAAGGACTTGCGTGCTGAAGCTTATTTGGAGTAAACTGTATAGACAAACCAGAACAAAGTGTTCGTGCTGTAAGAAACCAAATTAGTAGTGACCTGTAGCTTCTTGCATGTATCAAATGATTTGGAGCACATGGTACGACTGGGTTCTGAAGGAGGAGATGGAAACTTAAATTCTTCTTGTGTCAAGTCTTATCTCTGTGCAGCTGATGTGTGGAGTAGAGGATAGTGACGAGTAACTTTGGTGGGGTGTAAAAAGGGTGTGTAGAGGGTGGGATTTGGGCAGTATGTAGGCAAAATCTGAGTTATGGGGAAGAGTCTTTGCCTTGTCTATCAGTAATACCTAGGGAATAATCTCACTCTGATGGAAAGGATTGAGGTGGGATAAGATGTGGAAGGGACAGACTGGCTGGGGAAAGAGCAAAGTAGTAGCTAAGTGTGAGTAACAGTGCAGAGATGGTGTTGAATGTTTTTCACTTAAAAAGCTGGAAGATGTCCTCCTTGTAGGAAAGGGATTGCAGAGATGACTTTGGCAGCAATTGGCTGGATAACAGGGTGGCAAACCAGAGATAATTGGTGAAAATGCCTTTGAGTGGTTTAGCTGAAAGCATTGGATAGGGAACAGTTGGCAGAGCAGAAAACTTAGTGTTGCTGATGGCAGATACTCAGATTTAATTGGTTGCTGGCACAGCTTCAGATAATGTGGACATCATGAGGAAATGTCACTTTCAAGCTTGTGATGAGGAGCTGACTTCAGTTATTCATACCTAGAACTGTTCTACACACTAAATTTCAGTATTTAGTTTGAATTGTGGTGTTTGTTATGCATCCTTCAGGTTACTTCATCTTTCTCACATTCATGTAAGACTTGAACTGCTTATTTCCATGTTTTTAATGACAGGTCATGGTTTTAATATCTAGCTAGTAAACATCTTGTTTGACTTCATTCATTCTGTTTCAGCATGAAAAGGTAAGCTGCAGTCTGTCAGACCCCATATTTACTGAAAAGTAGCTGTGCTTCCTGTAGCAGTGATGTTGATACCACGTTTGGATAACGAGTGCATCTAATCTCCCTGTCACTGAACTATCAGGGGCCTTTGGCCCCAGACTGGGACCTTACAGCAAATGTCCCCTGTCAGGAAGCCTTGTTTATCTTTTGCTGTGTGAAAGTATCATGTTGGTAGATAGGGAGTGGAAGTGTCAACAAGCAGGACTTGTTTAATCTTCAGTTGCACTGATGGCAGGGGAGCCTGTGTAGATATTGCACGGAGTTATTAGAAAAGGTCACTGTGTCTGTGGTGGCAAAGGGCTCGTAACACTGTCAGGTGAAGTGATGCCATCTGCTCAGGTGTCCAGGTAGACTCTGTTGGTTCTATTGTCACTTGCCTTGAGCAGAAGTGATCTACTCTGTGGTCAGATTTATCTTCCTGATTGTTTTAGCCATAAAGGTTCTTTATCCGGGATATCCCTAATTGTAGTTTGTCTGGATTCCTGTAATTATCTGTATAATGCTGACACATATCTCTTCCTTCCAGCCAACTATGATGATCTGTACCAGTGGTCAGTGGAATCCTACTCGGACTTCTGGGCGGAATTCTGGAAGTACAGTAACATAGTCTGCTCCCGCCTCTATGATGAGGTAAGTTCAGTGCTTCTCTTGCAGCAAGTGCAACACAGAGGGGAAATAAACTGATTTTACAATCAGTCTTTTGACCTTTTCTTACAACTCTGGCACGAGATAAGAGGAATCTGTCTAGTCCTGAATTTCCTTGTGTGGTGGATGGTGGTGTTCAGTTGCAGTACACTTTAGGACAGTGAAGTCCTCGAGTTTTGTTGTCCTAAGCAGTTCTGCTGTAGTGTCCTTGTGGACATGTGCTCTTGCACACCTTGTCATGCCTGCCTGCTTGTGAGGAGTTTGCCAGTACACTGCCTTCTGCCTTAGGATTGTGCTGGCAGAGTATCATCCTGGTCTTGTAAATGCTGGCAGCTGTCAAGTTCATGTTTACCTTCCCTGAGTCAGCTTACCTGATAAGCACACCTGTTACACTCTGGCTTTGTAGAACTGGTTATGGAAGCTCCGCAGTCAGGTGTAGGCTTGAAATATCTCTGAGGGAATGGTAGTGGTTGAACTCAGGCACGGGTGGAACAACAGACAGTGCCACAGACTTCCTTTGGAATAAAGGTGACTCTGCAGATCTTGCAAATGGAGCCCTTGTACAGTGCTGGTGTAGGATATCAACATCACCCTGTGGTTTTCCATCTGAGGAAGATGTTGGGCTAATTACTTGAAAAGCTTGATGCAGTGGAACCTTCCTGGGATTTAATAGCGGGGACTGGACTTGTCTTAATCCTTGGAGTCCATCTGTTCCAGAACCCTCAGAGTACTGGCAGCCCTGCAGAGGGGACTGGTAAGGTTCTTTTGACTTTTCCTGTTTTACTGATTTCTGTACTGATATGATAGATCAAGTGGTTCTTCCTGCTATGGAACTGTGTGCTCAGGTGTCTTATTTCATATGACCCACCCTTCAGAAGAGGGAATGCAGCAAGAGTGTAAGAACTAGCCTGCTTTGAAATGTGTGGTCTGAGACCATAAACTCTTAATCTTTACATTTTCTGTAGATGCTAGCTTAAACTCTGGGAACTGTCAGAGTAACTGAGCTGGTCTGTGGTAGCTAGAGGGCTGAAAAGCTTGATTTGAAGTGTCTTACAGCTTGATCCTGGCTGTCTGTTGGAAGTAAACACTATGTTTTGAGGTAAATAAAATTTGTAATGAAACAGAGTTGACTCTTTTGTTCCCAGGCCCTAAAACAGCTTCTACTTCCACAGGTCATCCTAAGAAGAACAGTAAAACCTTGTGTACGTATAATACAAGCAGCCAGTATTTTATTTAATCCCAGTAAAGGTTTTAAGTATGTGATGTAGGCGTGCTGATGCTGCTCTGTAGCAGTTGACATCTGTGTCACTTGTGGAACGAACAGAGCCGCTTCAGTGTGTGGGGCTGGACTGGCATGGCAGCACTGGCATTGGAATGTCAACTTAGGAGCAGCTGTTCTTAACTGAAGGATGTGTCTGAATTTCTCCTTTTGCTATGAGGAGCACCTGACACCTGTTGGTCCTGTGGAGGGGCCTCTAAGGGAGGGATGAGGTTGTTCATCTAACAAAGTACCACTGCCAAGGACTGAGCTTAACTAGGAGTCACAGGTGTTACCTGGTAAAAAAACCAGAGTATGAGTCCAGCACCTTGTGCTAGTGGAGCTCCTAGAAGCTCTCTGAAGCATTTTTTCCACTTCAGAAAAAACCAGTTATGTTGGATCTTGTCCTGGAAAATGTTGAAAACATTCTGCTCACTTTTCTTGAAGCTGAGGAAGTCAGAAATGAGTCAATTTTAAGAGCAGCTTCTAATTGCTGCAGTAATATATGTTAGTATAAAAATCAGTTGTGCAGCCTGAGTTGATAAAATATAAATGTTGTAACTCAGTTCTTGCTGATTGTTAGGAGCAAAGAAATCTGACTTCCCTTTTTTAGAAAATACATTTGAAATAAAGTAACGCAGTAGTGCACTTCTACATGAGTTTTAACTTAAAAGTTAATTTTAAGATTGCCTCCAGTAATACATACACTGCTCTCAAAGCACAAAACCGTTAGGTTTTCTGGAATGGGATGTATTTTGAGCTCTGCTTGGCTTTCAGAAGAGCCTTTCACTTGGCTGTAGGAATGCTGTTTCTGTAATGTATGTGCAGTCCACGAGAGAGAACCTGAGGGTATAAACTGAAGGTTTCAAAAACAACTATGAAATAAAGTTTCTATTTAAAGATTTCCAGATAAATGTGCTGCTGAGCAGCTGAATCACTAAGCAGGGGGACATTTTGGAAGGAATTTAAACCTGTGGCTGATGCTAAGGGGCTCTTTACCTATTGTTAAAGTTAGTCTTAACTGTGACTTATAAAGGGGTAGTTTAATACTTTGAGGCTTAATTAGTTCAAGACGGGGAAGTTGTTTCAGCTGAACATATTTTTGATGATTTTTCATTGTGTTTTTCAATTCTTTGCATGTCTTAGTCCTAAGTGGGGAGTTACTTAATATGGGTTTATTAGGTTGTTGCATCCTCTTAATCCTAAAAAATTGAGAACTTGAATAAAAAGCTGGGACTCTTCATTTACGTGTGACTGTACAATTCATTATTTTGAATTACCATTGTGTGAGTTCCTGCTGTTGGTCTCTGTACACCGTGACTCATGGTGGGGAAGAGTGGATGCTCACACCTTCTGAAGAGGGAGGCTGGGCTGTACGGGCTGGCAGAGAGTTACAATGTGCTGCAGCTCAGTCCCTGTTTGGGGTGTTCCCAGGGGCAAACCCCCAGCGTGCCCTGAGGTCTGTGTGGATCTCCTGGTCTGGGTGTAGTCACACTGGTTTGTTTTACTTGTGTTTTAAAGGCTGGTCTAAAGGTAGAACTGTCAGCAAGGAACTGTCCCTGGTTTTGTTGTAATGATGTGTTTGCTTGTGACAGTTGACAAATAAACTTTCCAGGCCTTTAATTACAGGATTCAGTGTCTGCTTGCCATCTGTAAGCTGGGAGAAGTGAGTCTTGCCTAACAGAGTCTGCAAAGAGCTTGGGATTAACTGACTTCTGTACAATGCTGTGAAAAAGCAATTTTATTACAGTTCTCCAGGAACGAACGCTGTATTTCTTTCAGGTGGTGGATACCTCCAAAAGTATTGCAGATGTCCCAGAATGGTTCAAGGGCAGCCGTCTGAACTATGCAGAGAATCTCCTCAAGCACAAGGACAATGACAAGATTGCACTCTATGCAGCAAGTAAGGAAAATTAATGCCTTGTCTTTATTTGCTGTTCACAGGGCTAGGCCTTATGAAACAGCTCTGATGAAACGTGGAAATAAGCTGGTTTGGATGAGGAGAAAAAAGGGTGATAAAGTCAGTAACACTGCACAGTCTGTGATGTGGCTCTGCAAAAAAACCCCAGCAAAACATGCTCTGGGAATATAGGTAGTTCTGGGAAGTATTTGGCAAGCTAAACGAAGTTTTCTTAGAATGTGCTCAACTGCATGAAGGTAGTAGAGGTCCTGCTGTGTTTAACAGCACTTGGTATTTGAGGTATTATTTCACATTTGTCAGAAACACTCACCTACTGCTTGCCTTCAGGAAGTATTTTGGCACTGTAGCTTGATATTGTCCTTCCCACCCTCTTCCTATGCCTTTTAATTTGGGAATACTAAGAACTACACGGAGTTTAGGTAGGAATTAACTCTGCTTTTGGCAACACAGGAACACCAGTTACGTGCATGGAAGACTTGGAACTTTACTTTTCCGGAACACTAAAGCTCAGTCTTAATTTTTGTTATGCTGAAGATTTGAGCCTAGTAAAATCTGTGTACACCCATAAGGATGGCCATGACAGAGAGAAGGGGCTTTTTTTTTTTGTCTGCTGACTTTGGTAACTTTAAAAACAGTTCTAATCTCTGTTGGATGGGTTTAGCTTCTGTGCAGGTGTGTGAGTGCTTCCTTAGGGAGCTGCGTTCTGGGCTTCCCTTCTGCTGGACCTAATCCTTATCATGAGACTGACCAAGCAGGGATGCTTCTTAGTAGCTTATCAATGAGCAATGGAGCCCTGCAGCTCCTTAGCAGAGAACATGATGCAGAACTCTGTATTGATTGTGTAGGTGTTATAAATCTTAGTTTCTGGTTTTAGATACATGGGATCAGTTTTTGAGTTCCAAATAAATTGTTTTTAAACAGCTGTGTGAGACAACAATCACCTTCTGGAAGCTTACTGCTGGAGAAATGCTTATCAGTTGCATTTCACTGCTGAGAGGTATTGAAAGAAACCTCTCTGATGTCATATATATATTAAAATCAACTAACAGTTCAAAGAGAATGGTGAAATCTGTGACCCAGTTTTGGTGGAATAGGAACTGATCTGGTAAAGCCCGATGGAAATGAGGCTTGTAACCAAAAGCTGGCTTCAAAGTAATGGACTCATCACTTTCTGAGATCATCACTTTTGAGATCCTTAGAAAAGCTTCTTATGTATTATTTAGTGGAGAAAAAAAGTCAATGTAGTTAAGTATGTCTTGTGGAGCACCTGAAAGCCAAACATTGATTAATAAGTCAACTCTAAATGTATGTAGAATTGATGTGATTGATTTGTTAATGTTGAAAACTGAACATGCAGCTTGAGAAAGTGGAGATAAATATTGTCACTTCAAATTATCACAGGAATTATTATCAATTCAGTGAATTGCTTGGTTTGACATGTGATTACATTGTTCTGTAGGTCTTTTTGTTGGGAAGTCATGGGGTGTACCAGAGACTGCTTTGTGTCATGTAATCACAGGTGGTGATAGCAAAAGGAGCAAAATTATTTTCTAGTTGATTCTTGTATGAGTGCTGGAATGAACAATTGGCTCCTCTGTCGTGAACAGACTTCCACCTGCATCTCTTCTGTGACCTTCTGTTGTGTTTAATCTTCTTAAGACCTCTTAAGTCAGAGTATTTTTCGATAACTCCCTGCTGCTAGGTCAGAGTGGTGGTTTGGGGGCCTGGGTCAGGTTTGTGTTCACTGGGGATGATTCTGTGGGAGCAGTGTGGATGTCGTAGGGCTTAGGAACGTAAATGTAACTTTCCTAAACAATTGCACTTGTCACTGGCTCCCACGGTGAATCTTCTTTGTGATTCCCTTCTCCTGGGGCTTTAACCACGCTGAGCAAGATCAGTGTCTCATTTCCTGTTGTTCTGTGGGAACACAGGCTCTGTTGGCAGTCCCTGCTCAGTTTGTGAACCACATGTAACAGGGACTTGGGTTGTTTTGCATCATGACCTGCTCCCTTGCTCTGTGTAAGTCCAGATTTATTGGTGTGAGAGTCTAAGAAGGCAAAAGAGTGAAAAGTATCATTCCCTGCTTAAGGCAGTCAGACTGATGGCAGCTGTTCTGCAAGGACCAGGATGTGCAGCTCACCTTTCCTGTGACATCCTTGGCAGGTGTGTCTTCATAAGAAGTGCTGGACAGTGGAAATAGGACAGGCCACATGGTTTGCAGGAGTCCCACTGAGGAAGTACAGGAAGGGACTTTAAGGTGACAGATTTTCGCTTTCATAACATTTAGGTTTGTTCTTTTTGTTTCACGAGTGATTTATTAACAGCTTATGTAACATCTGACATTCAGTACAATAGGGAAAACACCCTGCAGATCCTTTCAGAGGTGAATGGAGCCCAGTTCAGTTTGTTTGCTTTGTGCTATGTTGGCAAAGGCAGATGTTCCCAAAGCGCATTGAAAGTCAGGCCTGTATGTGCATGATTTTCTAGTCAGTGACTTGCTCTAATAAAACCTGAACTCGGCAGCTTGTGCTGCTTCCTAGACCTAATGAGAAAACTAAGCAAAAAGGGAAAATGAGGTTCTTACCATGTTAGAAAATAACCTTGGTGAGTGCAATCTATGTACTGTGAATCCTCTTTGAGAGCACACCTTTCTCCAGTGAATAGTTTCTGTTGCTGCAGGTGTTTATCTTTAGAAATGTCCTCATGCCTACTGAACAAATACCACTGATTAATACTTGATTCCCATTAAAAAGAAGAGGTTTTGGTGCAGCATAAAAAGAATTTCAAAAGAAAAAGTATAAATATTAGTGGAAGCTGTTCTCTTAAAATTACTTTCTATTCTTCTGGAATTTGTTGTTTGTATTAGACTCACATTGCAATGCCTGATTTCTGACTGGTTGCTTTAATTTTCTTTCCACAGGGGAAGGCAAAGAAGAAATCCTGAAAGTTACTTTTGAAGAACTGAGACAAGCTGTAGCTTTGTATGCTGCAGCCATGAGGAAGATGGGAATAAAAGTAGGAGACAGAGTTGTGGGTGAGTAATTTTTTTAAGGGACAGGAGGTGGCATTTTTTTGAAATGTGCAAGTGAGTAGTCAGAGGTATGCAAACATGACCATGAAATCGTGTTTCACAGAAAATTTCACATAAACATTCTAAAGAGAAGGCTCTTATGCTGCTGTATTTACATTTGTAGGAAATGCATTTCTAGAGGGAAGGAACCTGGATTAGCCTGCAGGTTCTCTAGCACTGACAGGGGAAGGAGAACGTTTTGTTCACAAAGGTGTGCTTCAGAAACACTCTGTGGAAGCAGAGGTGATGGAGACTCTGCCTCTAGCTGAGCCTTGAGTCACAAGGTCTGGCAGATTCATGTGGGGCAGTCTGGGAAACGATGGTCCAAGGTTGGTTGTCCTGGTGCCACTGGCAATTCCTGACCCTGTGGCCCCAGGTAATCCAGTGCTCTGTGAGCTGCAGGTCTGGAGGAGAGAACTTGTGCTCCCAGGAGAATACTGGGAGTGAGCAGCTGGTGGGCAATAACTCTTCAAGTCACCAGTGCAGAGATGAGCAGTTTAGAACCCTGTGATCCTTTCAATAGCTCACCACATCTTCTGCAGTAATGTTTTCTGTCATGAGGCTGTCATGTGTTTTTCTATATAAACAGGTTTTTGTCCTGTGAACAGCCTGTACAGTGTGCAGTCCAGGCATGGAAAGGAGTTACATTTACTTCTAAATGGCTGGTTTTGATCTTCCAGCTGAGCTGCTTCACCTCTGTTTTGTGTGCTCTGTGATACTCTTCAGTTTGTCAGTGTAGTGCAAGCCAGAACTGCAACACCCTTGAAGCTCCTTGGCTCCTACCTGGCAGTTCTGCCGGTGTTTGCATCCACTGTATTGCTGGAATCATGTGTTCTTTGAGCAACACTTGGCCATTATCCTAAATAAGTGTGTGTATATTCTTACATGATGCAAACCCAAAGTGATGAAACTCTGGGTTTGTTTTCCGCATGCTACAAATTTGAACCTGTGTCTTGAAAACCAAATTTTAAACCCACAACTCTGACCTGGAAATGCAAATCTACTCAGTAGAACTCATTTCTTGCATATGGTATGAGTATTCTCTGGGACTGGCAGCCAAACATTAAATTATCACAGCTGGTGGCTTGGTTTTTAACACAGAATTAGAGCTAAATCCTTAATTAGGTAGGAACCATACAGTGAAGTTGAGAAGGTTTGTCTGAATGAAGATGCTCTAATTTTATCTCAATTTTCAACCTTAATGCTGTCATGTTCGTATCTGACCATTTCTTGAGCAGCAACAGCAGGGAAAATGTACTCTGAGCTGGAGAAAACATGGTCTTGAAATAGCTGTAGCCTGTGCTGCTAATATTGCTATTATAATTTTATTAACAGTTCTGTTTAGTTAATGACTGTCTTGTTTAGCACTGCAGGCTGGCTGATTTTTTAATATTTCTTGTTTTGGCAACTGGCTTACCTCTTATTTAAATTAAAAAACATAGCTGATACTTTAAAAAAGCATTAAAAAGTAGTACAATTTAGATACTTCAGTGGGGTCTCAACTTCTTGCCTATGTTTCTCTGCTGTGCCAGAGGATACTGGCAGTCCTTGGGAAGAGCTCAACTGTAGCATTGCAGTCAGAGGCTGAAGCTTCCCAAACTGAGCTGGAGAAGAGAGGAAGAGAGAAGTGTTGGGTGGGAAAGCTGGAGTCCTATACCCACTTGTGGTATCAAAAATCAGGCTCTCCAAAACTTGCCAGAATCC
Source organism: Gymnorhina tibicen (assembly GCA_013399875.1). Lineage (NCBI taxonomy): Eukaryota > Metazoa > Chordata > Aves > Passeriformes > Artamidae > Gymnorhina > Gymnorhina tibicen. Next base: position 1,805,683 of record VXAZ01001058.1, on the reverse strand, counting down.
ACGGGGATGTAATTTGTTCCAAATTTTAGAGCAGATGGCAGAGGGAGAGGCAATTCTTGCTGTGGTTCATAGTAGTAACACAGGGCACGCTTCTACTGCTTCTAAAAAAAAAATCAGTTTTTAAATAGAAAGGAGATATTCCATGAACTTCATTACAGCTGCCTAACGTGTAGTCAGCCTGTCAGGTTCTGATACCCTTTGTTGACACTTTCTCTTAGAATCTCGAGCTGTTAGAATTACACATGAGACTATTACTGCTGTGTTCCTGTGAATTTCATCTCCATGCTTTGCTGCCTCTAAGACAAGACTGCTTTAACTTCTCATCATACTTAACATACCCCCCAGTTTGTTCCATACAATTTGTGGTTGCATCATGACAGTAATAGTATGTTAAAGCTGGACTAAAGGGAGTGTGGGTGGACAGGCAGTGGTGTCAGCACTTTTTCAGCTTGATTTCATCCTAGTCTTCCCTTTCCATCACTGAGAGCACTTAATAGTGAACATAATTGAAGCAGATGTGTTGTGAAACATATTTCTTCCTCTAAAGATGTCTTGCAGTACTGTCAGTGATGCTTGAACAGTTGGAAGAGGCATACAATACCCACTGCAAGCTGCACAGATCCACGTGTGAGGTACTCCTGGTCTCCCACTGGCCATCTGTTTGGCAAATAACAATGACTGAAATAGGAATAAAATAAAACTGGGAGGATGTTTCTCCTCTCTGGGTTGGTTGCTTTTATTCTATCCCTGTAGCCAGCTTTGCTCTGTTACAAGTCAGCAGTTAAAAACAATCTGATCTTCCCCATGTGTTCACACAAAAACGTCCTCAACAAAACATCAGTGAATTACATTGTTTAGAGCTGGTATTTTATCTATAGCAACTGTATTAGCCCTGCTTGCTTACGTGGGTTTTAAAGCTAGCTTTGTAAGAAGATTAGCATGGTACTAATAGTCTCAGGCCACAGTAATGTTAGCCAGGGTGGCCACTTGCAAGTCCTACAGGAGTATGAAATGCTGTGTTAATGTTGGAAAGGGAAACTGGAAGCGTGGTCTCTGAGTTCCGTTCAGTTCGAGATCTGGTGTAGTTCAACAGTGTAAGACATTGAGAAGATATTTTAGTTGCTGCTCCCTATTTTCCTTCTTCCTGGTGTATTCTTTCAAGGCTCAGACGAAATCTTTGATGCAGGTTCCCAGCTCAATTGTTGATTTTTTTTTTTTTTTCCTCCATGCAGATAACTGAATGTTTGGGTGCCTCTCTTTCTGAGTACACCTTTATTAAACTTTATGAAGGCATAAGGTGCTTGTGTGGAATGTGTTCTCAGCCCTCTGAGAAATTAGACTTTGCCATAGTTTTCAGCATGATTATATCAAATTTTTGGGCTACAGTTTTTACCTATTCTGTTGGTAAAGTGCTGCAGTGTAAATGACCACATGTAAGTGTAATCTTGGTGTGTGCTAGATTAAGCAAATAGCAACTGACAGAAAATGCTGAGGCACTTACAATCCTGAGCAGATCAGGCTGTAAGTGCCTCTTAAAAAAAAAAAAACAAAACAAAAAAACAAACAACCCAGACTGTTTTTAAAATACCACATGTCCTGCTTAGTGATTTCACAGGTTTTATGTCAGGTAAAACTTCCATTTCTCTGTTTTTATGGAGACTGTATACATTTTTATAAGTCAGGAGGAGTGCTGCTGGGACCCTTGTGTGTCATACTCTGATATTCCTATTTGATGAGTTCCCAGCTTCTGTGTTTTGAGCCCTTTATTCAGTTGCTTTCTATTTCACCCAAAGTAGGAAGGTCTTTTTCTTTCTAGTAACAGAAAGTAGTTTCCACCTTTCTTACCACCTTCAACAAAGGGGTATGGTAAGATGCAGAGATAGAGAAATACATTCTGTAGCCTTTCCCATGCTGACAAATCCTAATTTTGATCCTTAGCTGCAATATTACATCATGGAACACGGAGGCTCTAGTTAAATACACGAGCAAACATAAGTATTTAAATCAGCAGTACCGTTACTCCTCCGTAGTACAGAGCTTCTGTACGTAGGTCACTGCTCTGTGACTCCTGCCTGATGTTAACCCAGCTGAAGAAGTTGCCTTTTTCGTCCTCTTTGCCAGCAGCATTCCTGTTTGTCCAGTTTTAGACACTCGGGACCTGTGTCAGCCCACTGAGTGCCCTGAGGAGCGTGCTGGTATCTTGAGGGGCACAGTCAAATGCAGGGAGCTTTACATACATGGCAGTTGTTGTGATCAGCCTGAGAGTCTCAGGTGTGAGAGGAAGGAAAAAAATTTGCAATTTCACTTATTTCTAAATGAGAATCCAGTTTTAATCTGAAAGACTGGCAGCGAAGTAGTTTGTGTCATTTAGCTGTAGAGAATAAAGGAACACGAGTTCTTACTCATGCTGTGTTTGGAGGATCTCCAGCCAGAACAGACCCATATTTTTATCTGTGGTGGTGGTGGGACAAATCTGTGAGGTCCCAGAGAGCAGCAAGGCTTCAGGGATTGGGTAAAGACACAGAAATGCAGAGTCAGTTGCTGTGTGTGTTTCATACCTTTGAGCACTTTTGGCTGGTATCCTCCAAAACTCAAACACCACCTCAAAGCCAGCTGACAAATGAAAGTAACGATTTAATTGTCTGGCTCACAATAATCAGCAGACACTTGTGTTCTTGCCTTAAGGGCTTTTGTGTAGAGTGGTGAAAAGGAGAATTGCTTAGAACAGAACTGAAGCTTGTAAGCTGTGGCAAAGTAACAACTGCTCCAAAGCAGGGGAGAGATCTTTCAGTTTTCCTTGCACTCTGGCCCCCTGCTGATCCCATCCAAGAAATGCTCAGTGGAAATACTTGGCATCAATTAAAGAACTGCTTTCGTCACACAAAATGACATTTTGATCTGTTCTGGTTCATAGATTTCAAATTATTTGGAGAGGAATATTTGTCTTACGAGAAAAATCACGAAGATTTTGGGATACTGTGCCTTGTACGAACCTTGACCCCAAGGGAAAAATAGCAAAATAAATAATGCTTTTATGGGCATGAGCTTTTGCTGCACTTCATGTGCTTAAGAACGTCACTGAACAAACCACTGTAAGCTGTAGGCAGTTCTAGGGAGTAATTTATATCTTAACATGGCATGAGGCTTTTATTCACACTTGTGTGTTTTCCAGAAATTGTTGGGCTTAAGTCATAATGCTGTTTTAAAAGCTGCTGCTCCCAAAAGCACAGCAGCTTTCAGTAACTGCAGTGGCACTGCTGGTTTGAGGAACTGATTTCTCACTGATTTTTGCATGAGGAAAAATCTCAGTTTAAGTCTTAATTTCCAAGTTTACCCTTTACAAAGTTGAAAAAGGATGGATTTTTTTTCAAGCCGTGTAGAACAACCTCACAAAAATCCATCTTGGTACCCTCCTACTTGATAATATTAATGTAGCAGAAAGTTCTGTCACGATCTGTGATCCTAGTTCCTGTCCTGAAAAGTACATCCATAAATATCCTTCTTTGAGAAGTGCCTTGCACTGGTGAGTGTTTGCTGTCTGCTAGATACTTACGGTGCACCTGCAGTCCGAGATCTCAGTGCCCACCACTGCTGTTGGACAGGTTGGAAGGCATTTTTATTGCCTTTTAAGTTTTGCTTTCAAATGCAGAGTTCTCATTAGATGTCAGACTACTGCAATTAGGCCCTGTGCTTTTCTGAAGTACTTGGACATCTTTTTGGTTACTTAAGGAAGGCGATCTGAAACTCCAGATCTCTGCTCCACCTCAGTGTAGTTTGGGAATTCCAGTTGCATGTTTTCATTTGTGGGCTGGATTCTGAGCAGTGGGAATCAGACTCAGCCACTCAGCACCTTCTGGAGAGTTGCTCAAATTGAGCTCACTGAAACTAAAATCTGACTTTCTCGACATTAATTTATTCTGTATGTCATGACAAATTGAATTTAAGTCTTGAAATCCTGCTGCAAGCTAATGAGAGAAACCTGAAGAGCCACATTTGTGTGGGAATGTTCCAGGGCTTGTCCCTCTCTGTTACTCCCTTATCAGCTGAGACATTGGTTTTGCTTGTTTGTGTTTGAGATTCTGGCAGTGTCTACCAGACAACGTTTAGCTTTGTGAAGCTGAATCTCTGCTCTTGAGCTATTTATAATCTTTCCTTACAGATACTTGTTCCTTCTCTAATGGCTGTTCCTACAGTCTTGTTCTATTCCCCTGCATGCTGCTGTATTCTTAGTCTCTGCATACCCTAATCAATCCATTAACCCTCTCCCAGTTACTCTTTTCAGTGTGCTGCCCTCTTACCCTGACAGGCTTATCAATTAAGCAGGAACATTTGTAAATTGGGAGTAACATTGTAGATAAAAAGCCTGATACAAATGTTTTTATAAATGGATTTATTACTAATTCCTCATGTAACTGATTCAGCTTCAAGGTACAACATTGATTGTGTGGAAGGCTTTGAAGGGTGCTTCAGTCTAGGATTTTGTATCTTTTAAAATCTGTTTGCTATATACATGATATATATTTATATATTTTTTAGTGTTGTTCCATCTCTAACCATTGCACCTCTGCCCTAGGTTACTTGCCCAACAGCATCCATGCAGTGGAAGCAATGCTGGCTGCTGCAAGCATTGGGGCTATCTGGAGTTCCACATCCCCAGACTTTGGCATTAACGTGAGTAGCCTCAGTGCCTGTGCAGAGCAGCCCTCGCTGTGTCTCAGACGAACATGAGGGTGATGAATTCGGGTGGCAGAGGGATTCTGTTCCCTTCAGTCTTGCTGCCACCTCCTGGCACAGCCGGGTCCTCCGGAGCTTTTCCAGCTGCCACGAGCTGTGCAAACCCGCTCGCTTTCAGTTGTCACTCCTGATTTTTAGCTTGGTGATCTGAGTGGCTTTAGCTACTCGCTGTTGGGATATTTTCAGATGGGCTCCGTGGTCTTGGTGAGCTTTTATTGTATTAAATATGCAAATGAGCAGCAGTGCAGCAGAGTTGTCTGAGGCTTGGCTCTTCTTCCTGAATCCCACCCCAGGTGCTTAGCTACTGTCCAGTTTCTTTGCCTCAGTAGTCCCATCCTTTGCCTCCTGTGAGGGTGAACTCAGCACCACCCTGGCTGGTCTTTTCCACAAGGCTGTGTTTGCCAACAGAGAGGAATTTCATGCTAATATCACTAACCTGATTAACTCCTTTTATCGTAGAAATAAATGCTGTGTGTGAAATCATGGCATCCAAACTGATGTGCCCTGGAAGCTTTGGGAATATATTCTGCTTCCTTGGGAAAGTTTTTAGCACAAGTCAACAACAGATATAAACCACTTCTAAGAGGGGATGTTGAACCTTTCTTCTATCTAAAAGTTTAATGTATTTCAATGTAGTGTTTGTGAATTGCCCAGTGCAGAGAACAACAATGTTTTTAGATAATAACCTCAATTTTGGTGTTTAACCCCAGTGGCTGGGAAGATGCGTGGAACAGTCCTTCCTGGATTAGCACTAGAGGGCAGCAGCATTCCATGTTCTTCACTTGAGGGTGTATCATTGGGGAAAAAAATGATTAAAAAAATCATTACAGCATGTAATGATCAATCTGTTCTACAAATATTTTCTGCTTGCTCAGAAAATGATGGTAGGGAGTATTTTGTGTGCAGCGTGATTCGATGTCTTATCTGGGGGAAGATTGTTCACTTTACTTGTATTACAAAGGACTGGGGTATATTTTCTGTCCATGTTGGTGTGCTGTTGTTTTCAGTGCCCAGCTTTTAGGTTTTTGTGATAGCTTTTTAATGAAACTTGGCCTTGGAGCTGCAGTGCCATCAATATAATTTATTTTTCTTTGGCAATGTGTGTTGGCATGAATTCAGATCCTAAAATCCTGAGGGAGATCAGCAGAGGCCCTCAGAGACATTGGCTTCCACCCTAAGGAACAGCCATTCCTCCTGTGGAGTTGCATTAGTCCTGTTAATACAAACGAAGATTTTTGTGCTTGGAGAAATAGTGTAGCATTTTCAACACTGAAGTCCAATTGTGTGTATATATGTTTTGTGAAGCTCAGAAATGTCACTCCTCAGAACTGCCTACACACTGCAGGCTCTGAATGCCATCCCTCCAAAGGCTTCGAGCTCTGAGGAAGTCTGCTGTCAGAGAACCTCCGAGCTCCCTCCCACGCACAACGCCACTCTTGGCAGCTGCTGCTTCATCTCTCTACTCCCTGTTATCCATTTCCATAAATTAATGCAGAAGTGGTGCTCTGTGGCCTGTGCATGAGAAATGGTTGGGTATATAGGTTTATAAAGAAGCTCTGCTGAGCTTTATAAAGAAGCCTTTGGTGAGCTCCAGCACAGTCAGTGCAGCTCCATTCATGGGGTCCTGCACAATTTTTTGGACTGAGCTGGAGGCTCGTGGAATAGAATGAGCCATATCTGCTACACCTGAGCTTTTTGTGGAAGGAATTCCTTGCTGAGCCATCTGGTTGGATTAAAGTTCCAGTGTAGCAATTACATGTTCCATCTGCTTGTATTGCCTTTGTATCATATCAGGCTGCCCTGTGGGATTTGATCCTGCCAGTGCTAATGAATCTAACTGGGTGTGTTAGCAGGTTTGCTAGGACCCTGAGAATTGGAGCCATCTCTGCTTCTGATTCACACTTCTCTTCAGATTGGGTTCTTCTCTTTAGAGTACCCGTAGTGCTCATTGGTCTTAATTTTTAAACATCAGGCAGCATGGAAATGGGATGTGTGTGCTCTGCACTCCGCACGGGGATATGTACACACATATAAATGCACACAGCACCTGTGTGGCTGCTTGGTCTGTTCCTGGAAAATGCTGCAAAGAAGCAGGTATGAGAATATACCCAGGAAGCAGGAAATTTGACTTCATGCTCCCTTAGAGAGTATATGTAATGTATTAATTAAATCTCCATTTCTGAGTTTGTTAGGTAACACATTAGGAGCTTCTTGAAAACCTCTTCTGTCACCAGAACAGATTCCGGTGCTTTTTTTTTTTGTTTTAAAGTAATTGATAAATTTGCATGTCAGTGCATTGTCACTGCATTTTCTTACAACGTGAACAAGGAAAAGGAAGTACATCTTTGGGAGGGGAAGCTGTTAAGTGACATTCTCAGCACATTTATATTTAGCCATATCCCTGTACCTTACCTGTGGTGTTCAGTGAGCTTTCCTGAGGACACGGTGCGGGGAGGTTGTCAGGACAGGACTCCTGTCCTTTTGCAACAGATTTTTTGCAATGCTGGGCAGCCCAGCTTGGAAAGGAGCTTAACAGAGATGAGTTGATTGTGATGTTTTTGCTTTCATCTTCTGATTTGGTAATAATTTGTTTCTCATTTTGGCTGCAAATAGAGGGCAAAATAGAAAACAGAAGACTAAAGAATGCTGGGAAGAATAAGCAGATGACTCAAGTCTGATTTCTGCAACATGATTTAGGAGATTGTTCTTGAACAGTTAGCTGACAATTTTACAGTATTGTGTAATCTTGTAGTTCTTAATGCTTCAAGTAATGGAGCTAGAGAGGTTTGAACATCAGTGTGCAAGAGCTTTTATTGAACGGATTTGCTTCTTGCTGTTGAATACAAAAAGATCCATTTCTGGTAGGCTGCTGCATGCAATGTACATGGAAAAAAGTAAATGCCAGAAGGGTTTTAATCTCAAATAGGATGATAGCTGTGGTAAATTCCTGAACACAGTGTAAGCTGGAGGAGACACCTGAAAATTTAGCATTTGAATGTGTTGTGCTGCGGAGGTCTAAAGGAGCTGTGGTATCTTTTGTTGGTAGTCTGTGGGTGTTCAATATCAATTTATTTTGCTAAAAAATAGTGTTGAGGTTTCCTTTATTAATGGTGGCAGAACAAAGCTGCCAGTTCCTGTGTCCCACCTCACCACAGAAATGCATCTCCCCCAGGACTGGTGTTTGTTCCCCCAGTGCAGACCCCCCAGCAGCCTTGGGGCACGTGGAGCCCCTTCCTGCAGGTGCAGCCACGAGTCCTGTACACTTTCATGGAGATGGAGTGCCCAATTCCTGCTCACATCACAGCTGCTTGTCCTCTTCACATGAGCCTAACTTGACTTGCAAGGTGATTCTTCAGCTGTTTAGAGAACTTTGTGAGCTTGGCCCTTCTGTAAAGGATGATCTGTGGGGGTTTTATCATTGGTTGATCTGTTTGGGGGTCATGGAATAGATTGTTACAAAACTGTTGTGCTTCAGAGATCTTGTGTGACTGAAAGACAAGCAGGCAGTCTTTTAACAACTCTCCTGTTAATTCCTGTCCTTACTCCTTGCTTGAACTGAAATTTGTGTTTAGCACCTGCTCAAGTTTCCTACTGCAGCAGTTAATTTCATGTTTTTAACAAATTTTTCTCTTTGTCTCTAGGGTGTACTGGACAGGTTTTCCCAAATTCAGCCTAAGCTCATCTTCTCTGTTGAAGCTGTTATATACAATGGCAAAGAACACAACCACTTGGAGAAGCTGCTGAGGGTGGTAAAAGGTACTTCCCTGCATCCCACCTGGTCTGTAGTTCTGTGAGCACTCAGAGCCCGCACTGCCACTGCTTGTTGCTCTCCTTCCTTCTTTGCAGTGTCTCTGTGGCCACTGAGATTTTCAGAACAGATTTGGGTAAAAGCTGAATGGTCTTTTCTGTGATTTTAACAGTCTTCTGCTTGCTTAACTTTAAAAGATCATCAGAAATTAGCCAACAGTAGAAGCAGGGGAACAGAGGCTGATGATGGTGGTTTTAAGCTCAAGCAAAGTGCTGCTGAAGACAAATGAGGAGACATTACAGCACTAAAGCTTGCAGATTTACACATAAAAGGCTGGCAGCATTGAGGAAATTACTTCTTGGGTAACAGTTTAGTCCTTTGGGGTTTCAATACTCAGTGCATCAGAATTATTTCTGTTACTTATTGCATTACACTGTATGATTCAATCAGGCAGAAAAGACCTTTGGTTATGTAACTGAAGGTAGGAAATAATTCTGTTCTTCCTTCTTCCAGGGCTTCCAGACCTAAAAAAAGTAGTGGTGATTCCATATGTATCTTCAAGAGAAACCATAGATATTTCTAAGATCCCAAACAGGTAATGGGAGCACTACTGGGCACAGAGGTGATCTTACACATGAGCTGGGGTAATGCTTTCAGAAAGTTTTGAAATGTTCATTTTTTTTTCTCCCCTTCTTATGCAGTGTCTTTTTAGAAGACTTCCTTGCCACTGGGAAAGGAGACCAGGCTCCCCAGCTGGAGTTTGAGCAGCTGCCTTTCAGTCATCCTCTCTTTATCATGTATTCCTCAGGCACCACAGGGGCACCAAAATGCATGGTTCACTCAGCAGGGGTACGTCCTCCCTCCTGGAGCTGCTCTGTCTGTGCTTAACTGCTCGGGTTACATTTTTCCTTTAACAGTATCACACCATGATGTATTTTAAGGAAGAATTGATTGCTGACAGTTTTTCAGTAGCTTGCAGTGAACCTTTTTATTTGTTAGTGGCTATTTGAAAGCAAGTGTGGATTGATAAGGATATAAAATACATTGGTTTAGAGGTCAGTGTGGAGACCTTTGACTCCTGGTGTTTCCTGGGAGCAAGTGTCATTCACAAAAGCACCAGTAGAAGTGGCCTGACTGATACTTGAGTAAGAAAAGTCAAAGAATTGGGTGTTAGCAACTGATTTTTGGACGTTGTTAGCTTGAGGCCCATAGGCAGTTTTTGCAGTTCTTACTATCTAGATAATTTTTTTTACCTTGAACTTTACTTCATGTTTATCAGTTCAGAGTATGTCATCCTCATCAATCCTTTTTTTAAGGGAGGAGGCCAGAAAGTTGGCACCTCCTTGAGTGTCGGTCTTGCTTTGTGTGGAAACTTTGCTTTAGGCAGTGCCTTGTTGTGACTAAAGGTCATACCTGATACTGGTGCCAGAATACCCCTTGCTCACATGCTTTCCACTTGCTATTGATGTTCTAAAGCTCTTGAAGTAGAGGAAGTGACTGCAGCAGTGTTGAAACTTTAATTCTGCTATAATCCATAATAGAAGGCAGGTTTTTCTTCCATTTAAGGCAGGCAGGATGTGTTGTCTGGAGCATTTGTACCAATGTGTATGAATAGAACTGCACAACTTTTAGCCAGAGTCCATCATTTCTGTTTGCTCTGCAAGTCAGGATGAGATCCTGCAGGGCTGGGTGGCCTGAGGGCAGGATCCTTTGATGCTGTGCCCACAGTGTGTGTGTTCTTGCCTCTCTTTGATGGCAAGGACTGGGGGATTTGCCCACAGACAAATCCCCTGCTGCCTGTAAACACTCTGCTTTATATATTATCAGTAGGAGATCACACCAGGCAGCACGTGATGTACAAAATGGTCCCTTTGGGACACAAACCCAGTGTTTGTGAAGAAGAAAGGAGGTGGATTTTGAAGTTTGACAGCTGTTTTGAAGCTGTGCTGGCTTTAGACTGGTTAAGTACTTGCAGAGGTGGATTAGCAAAAACAGGACAGGTATTTTGTTCAGTGATGGGTGATAAACAGCAGAGATGAAAAATAGCTGTAGAACAGACAATAGGACTTTTCTCTTGCAAAAGTTCTTTCTTTTCCCATGTTACCTGTGTTGGTTTGCCCTGAATCATGACTGTGCTCTCCAGCTGAATCATGCACAGAGCTACCTTAAAGTTTAGGTCCAGACTACTCATCCTTGCTGGGGAGGAGAGCAGGTGATGGATGGATGGATGAATAAGATTGGTTTGTGATGATTCTGTTCCCACTGAGCAGCTCTGTAGTGGTGCAGGATGATTTTTTGTGGTGCTAACACCTCTGGCAAGCAAATTGCTGAATTAGGGACCTCAGTGTTTGCATGCACTGTATGTCAGTTTGAACAGGGCCTACACAAAGTCCATGCAAATAAATTCTTAGATGTCTTTTACACACCTGATTGGGTTTGTCTGTTTGTTCTTGGCTTAATCTTGTTTCCACTGGAATTAATAGGATGATTCCCATTGATTTGATTAAAAAAAAAAAAAAAAGCAGAATTAGCCTACTGTCTTTGTTTTATTTTCCAGCCTTAGAGAAAACCAAGTGTGTTTTTGGTAGTGAAAACAGCAAGAAGAGATGACATTTTGGTGAAGACATTTCAATTATTGCTTATTTATGGTGTGCTTCAGTGCTGTTTTGTTACTGTACTGATTTTTAGGTGCCAATAGGCAGCTTACTTTAAATTCCCAGCTGAGTTTATCTAATTGTGCAGTATGTTTCTGGTCTGTTTTCTGGCTGTCAGTGAAATGACATACATAAAGAAAATGAACCAGGTCATGGGAGATGATTTTAAAAAATGGTGGCTCAGAGGAGTAGGCTTTTTTTTTTTTTTTGGTCCTGGAAGCAAAGCTGTGTGGTTTTGCCAGTTCGCTGTGCTACAGAAAGATGTTAGTAATTGTTATTCTTTAGTCCTGAAAACATTGGTTCTTCTTGCCTCATTCATACCAGTTATTCCATGTTCCCCGCTAACTAAGGAGAGAGAATTTTGGGGTAAAATCCTCTTCAGTTCATGTCTGTCCATCTCAGGGCCTTGCAAGGCTTGGGCTGAAACCCCTGCACTGCTGCAGAGTCCTCCTGTAGCTGCAGGCAAATCACTCTGAGGGTGTTTCATGCTCAGACTCTCCCTGAACGCTGCTGCTTTGAGGCCAGCCCTGAGTAGCTGCTCCGGGCTCTCTCAGCTGTGTAAGTGCTTAGCACTGGTCCCTCCTGGGCCGTGCTGGGGCTCAGGAGCAGCTGTGCCTGCTGGTTTTTGACACTCCAGATGCTCAGCACTTCATCAGCTCAGTGTTGGTCCTGAGGAGGACAAGCAGACCAGGGAGTTTTATCAGCTCCTAGATCTGCTGTGAAATGATAAACGCTTGGGGTTTATTTGGAGGGTTGTAAAAGTCCTATAAATACACAACTCCTATAAATTAACTCAGGAGAGCATTTTGGGCTCTGAGTTCTTTAGAACAGCTCTGCCTTCTCCCAGAGTCCCTTTGTTTCCAGCCTGAGATGTACCAGGCTTTGCAGGGAAATTGTTCATAGCCTGTACCTAAAGTTATTGTTAAAAATCCCCTTTCGGTTCCAAAACTGTGAAGTAGCAAAAACTAAACAAAGGAAAAAGAAAACCAATATTTATTTTAATTGAATATGACTTTTAATTTTGCTGTTTTGTGTGGCTCTTTCAGAATCTCCTGCAGGGACAATGTGCTTTCCTTTATAAGCGCAGTAATTATGTTAACACCTGCAATTCTTTTGGCAACCTTACCAATTTAGTTCGATACAGTGTTTGTAAATCTTTATTTTTATTTTTTTTTTTTTGGGTGATTTTCAGCTGTAGAAGATGGTAGCTGTAGCTAGATGGCAGCGTTGTGACAGCTGAAGGTGGTCAAACAGCAGTAGGTGAATTCAGACCTGGTTCCTTTGAGTGGTGAAGTGAAAATAAGATTTACTCCTTTATTTTTATTTAATGTTTTCTGCTTTTTCTCCCGAAGCGTGTGCCAGTTTTATGGCTCTCCTTTTTCATTTCCAATGTTTATCTGTAATCTGTTTTCTTTCAGTGTAAATCTTGTTTCATGCTTATGAGGCTCTTGATAGTTTCACTATGACTCCTTGCATAAATGCAAAAACCATTTTTTATTTTAACATCGGCTACATTAATTTGTCACTGCAGTGAAGTGACTTAATGAAGTAGTCTGTAAATTTATTTATCCCAGCAAGTTATGCTTTAATGATGATCAGGAAGGTGGTTTAGCACCATTTCCAACAAAAGGAAGTAATACATTTAAGGGCGTTATTAATATTGATGCTCTGAGCAGTGAGACATTTCACATTTGTAGTCACTCCAGTGTTTACAAGAGATCTGTATTGTCAGGTCTTTTGTCTCCTAGATGCTAATAGATAAGGTAATTTGGATACATACTGCTCATGTTCAGCAGCTGCTGCAGTTTATAGCAGCTCTCAGTCCTTCACTGCTCCTGTTGCCCAAAAATGCTGAAAATGAAGCTGTCAGAGGGCTTCTCTTGGAAAATCTGACTGGTGAAAGCCTGCTGTTAGAATGAGGGTCTGCATGGAGTACTCTGCAACTGTGATGGCTGTGTGGAGCTGGAAGGGAAGGAAGTTGTTTATTCCATGGATTAAAAGTGATGTGCAGTGGGAATTGCTGCAGTCTAATGAGAGAGGCTGAAAAGTTATGTGAGAAAATGGAGAATGCAATTGCTGCTGCTGTAGATAGGCCCCGGGATTTACTTCAGTTGTGGTTAAAGGAAATACTTGCTTTAATCCTGGAGTACATGCTGCAAGGGATTGACTATGTTAGTATTTCTAAAGTCTTAATGTGCTGTCAGAGTTCTGCTTTTCATTGATGTGATTTTGTATTTTCCTTTCCCTCTTTTTCCAGGGCACCCTAATACAGCACCTGAAGGAACACATCCTTCATGGCAACATGACCAGCAATGATGTGATTATGTACTACACAACGGCAAGTGGGGCTTAAGGCATTTTTAAAAACACTGTAATATCTCTTTCCTATAAAGATGGGACAGCTTTTCATACAAATCCACAAGTACATTTCTTTGTGTGTTAAATTTTTTCACTGCAAGGGATTGTCCTATCTGAGCTAAAAAAAAATCAGGCAAAATAATAAAATGTAACAGGGACCTTTCTGATGAAAGGTCAGACCGATGTTAAATGTTTCTGACCTAGCTGGTGAGGAAAATGGATTGATTTTTAGTCTCTTAGGTTTATTGATCGAGCTGCCTCATCAATATCACCTACAAATCAGATTGTACCTTCCTGTAGGGCTAGGTCATACTGAAGATGAGAATTTCTGTCATGTCTCTGTTTTGGTTGTTGTGAGGAAAGAAGCTGCCCAGCTCTAAGCTTGATAAAGGAAAGGGGGTAAACCTCACCTGTGTGGAGTTATGTGGTGGGGGGTGTTTTTTCCAATGCTGTGATAAAGAAAAAAAATTCCTAAGACTTCTGTGACTGTAGCAGTTTGAGAATGCTGATGTCTTTCCTCATGAGTTCCTTTCTGAACTTTAACGTGACTAGTCAGTCTGGAATACCTCCATGGAGGGATCATAGTAATTGCCTTGTCTCAAAGTTGTCCTGTCTCCTGACTCGTGCCTTAAAGCCGTGTGTGCAGGGAGGCGTGGAATCCCCATCTCATTAGGTGTTTGTGAGGATCAGTTAGATGAACATCCATCAGGAGCACACAGCTGATGCAGTCTTGGGACAGGTGAGAGGATGAGCAGAGCTCCAGCCTTATTTGCTGAGGCTTAGATAATATGATCAGACAAAATCAGTGGTGTGGGTTGAAGAGCAGGAAAACTTCAGGCAAGGAGGCAAGGGAAGTGGAGGGGAAGGTGGCACCTCTGGCATGAGGGCAGGGATCGTGTTTTGGTCCAGCTTCTGCCAAGATCTGCACCAGTCCATCCTTTCAGAGTTGGCTGTAGCCCCTGTGCCAGCAGACAGCCCTGTGCTGGAGCTGCCAGGACTGCAGGCAGCGAGCTGACAAACTCATGGAGGTTTCTTCTCTCCTCCAGATTGGCTGGATGATGTGGAATTGGCTGGTGACTGCACTTGCTACAGGAGCTTCAGTGGTCCTGTATGATGGATCTCCTCTAATTCCTTCACCAAATGTGCTCTGGGACCTGACTGACAGACTAGGGTAGGTATCCAGGATTAAATAGAGGGTGATGGCATTGGCTCCTGTCACAGTGACCCAAGCAACCTCACCAAAAGTGGTGTTCGCTTGGTCAGGAACTCACACACACAGCATGACACAGTTTATCTTTTGGCTCAGCCTGGAGTGGAACTGCTTAAAAATTGGTACTAAAACATTTTTTGAGAGAGCAGGAGAGACAAAGAGCTGATTGTTTCAAATTTGAGTCAGGTATTAGAATTCCAGGCGAACAAAGACTTTTGGTTCAATAGTTTTCAAGAGCAGCCTTTTCAAAAAAGGCAGTAATTGGGAGCACTCTGAAGAGCAATTTCTCAGCACACTCAGAACTTAGTAAATAAGTATTCTTTTTTCAAGCAGCTCAACATAAGATTTTAATATAGAACTTTGACTTAAAGGCATAAATTGACTGGAAAGGCTCAGCAGGGTCGCTTATATTTTCATATTTTGCTTTTTAATCTATAATGCCTAATTCATGCTGATAGGCTGTTCAGTAATTGTTTTATACCATTTTTTGTGCCTGAAAATGCTCACAGCACCCTTTCTTGAAGCCTAGAGAAATGGCAGGTAGCAGATACAAACAGCTGTAAAACCCTATGATTACATTTAGCTATGTACACTTCGTTGAACTTTGATTTTTTGGATTTGTTTTGTAACTTTCCTATTTTGCCATCTGGATGTAAGGAGTAGATTTGAGTTTTATTACCAGTAAAATGAGTGTCATTTTTAATTGATAATTAAAATTGTTTGTGGTGGAAAGTGGATGACAAAAGATTCGCTTTCTGACTCTGCATAATTAATAATTTAAACTTCACTTGTCTTTTGTGACATGTAATATTTAAAGACTGACATTTTGTCTCTGGCTATTACAACTGAAGCTTAATGCCAAGTCAAAATGCTTCCAGTAAAAAAAAAAAAAAAAAAGCACTAAAGAAAACCCACAAACTTCAGCCATGCTTCACCCCACAAAGAAACCCTGGTAGAACAACAGGCAAAAAAAAAAAAGAGAATTGAGAAAAAACCCAGCTTATTTTTAAGCATTGTTTCCACATGCCAAAAGCAAGTGAAGATAAATGTGTCTGCATGTCTCACTTTTGTAATCTGGCGCTAAAAGCGGTGGCCATCTGGGTGCTACTTCATCATGCAGTCTGTTCCCAGCTCACTCATATGTTAAATATGTTTAAAAAAAAAAAAGGCTTCAACATGTGAAGACTACCTTATTCTCTGAAGATACAACCACACTTCCCTTCAGAGAGCGCTTTCTCAGGGTATCATCAGGATATCTCATCCTGCGTGGCAGGAATGACTCAAGTGGACATCCATTAATGCTCTGTGCAAGGGAATGGGGGGATGGTGACTAAATGCAGTTATGTAGCATTTGGAAGGAAATAATCGGAGATTTGGCTCTACATGTGCTGTAGAGGAAGTGTCAAAGAGCTTAAAATAGAGAAGCATTTTGTATTCTAATGTAAAATAAGCACCGATTTGAGGCATGGAAGCAAAGTGAGATGTTACACAAGAGTAAAAATAGTTCACATGATTGGGGTGCAGGGTAGCTGAGGAGCAGTGGGCTCTCGGGGTGGAAGGTTCCCTGCTCATGGCAGGGGTTGGAACTAGATGATCTTTAGGGTTCCTTCCAATCCAAACCACTCTGTGCCTCTCTGGCACCCTTCCCATGTGCCTGGTAAATTGCTCTATGCACTGATGTTTGTGTAAGGAGCCTGCTCCTACCTGAGAGGGGAGTCTTCCACCAGAACGGCAAAGGAAGACATGCCCTTTTGGGAGTGCTGGAATATCCCCCCTCCTTGCCTGGAACAGTGTCCTACCTTCTGTGCCTTTGGAGTAAAAGCCAACCTAGCAGGATGTCACTTTAAGCTCTGCTGGTGTTGGTGTTGCCCATGCTCTGTGCACTCAGGCTGTGTCCCTCATCCTCATCTGTCTCTGTGCATCTCCTTGAGTGAGTTCATTGCTATAATGTAAAATTAATCAGCAGCAGGCAGGTAAGAGGATTTCCTAACTGTCAGCAGGAGCATTAAACTGGCGTTTCCATTGAGAGATGGAAGAAACACAGCCTTTGTTTCAAGTTTTAATTCTATTGTATTGAAGAGCTCTAAATATACCTTTCAGGGGCAGGATTGAAGTGTTCAGTTGGGCCAAGTTTCTTGCTCATTTAGGCACAGGCAGCTCAGGCTTGCACCAGTGGAAACTGAACCGGTATCTCCAGAAAATCACTGGTTACTGTCCCAGAGTAATTTTTTGTCAAACTGTACCCTGAAATTGCAAAACTTTTCTGTGTAAGAGTGTACCCAAGGCACTCTTGGAAAATTATGGCCCATTAATCAAGTAAACATCATAACATTTTGTGATGTCTTTGGAGCAGTTACAAATTCCTGTAGATGTAAGTGGATGTCTTTGTGAGATGGGAAAGCTCTGCTTAATATTTAAAGATAGAGTTAAAAGTTTCAGAGCTGCGGAGATGACATGTGATCTGACTGGTTTTGATAGTTCAAAAGGATGTGCCTTGCACTTAGAAAGCTTTAAGAGGCTGCATTGTTTGTCTAATGCACGTACAGAGTGTGTAACAGCCTCTGCTTACTGCAGTGGGAATTGCAGGTCTTTAGAATCTTAGCATATTTAAATATGCAAAACATGTAAACTTTTTTTTCCCTCTAGGATCACCATCCTTGGAACGGGTGCGAAGTGGCTGGCTGTGCTAGAAGAGAAAAATTTAAAACCATGTAAGCTTCAAAAAGCTGGTGAATCCCTTCTGTCCTCCCTCCTACCTTTCCTCTCCTGGTTCTGGCTCCCTATCTTGTCACAGTCCTTTATGTAATTATTCTGGATTGTAGTGACAAATAGTTCCAAACACTTGTAAAAATTCTGCCGTAACCTGTGTTGATTTTCTCCTCTTTAAGGTGAAACACACAATCTCCAAACACTCCACACTATCCTGTCTACAGGATCACCTCTCAAATCTCAAAGCTATGAGTATGTCTACAAACACATAAAAAGCAGTGTCCTCCTGGGATCCATTTCAGGTGAGGCTTTTATGCTGCAGCATCCCAGTAATTCTCTGATTGCCTGTGCAGCTCCTTGCTGCCTGTTTGTGCTGTGTGTTTGGGAAGCCTTTGGGTCGTTTGGGATTGGTTGTAGTTAAAGTGGAATGAGCTGGCTTTTTAGTGCTGAGGTTTTTCTGCATAATTCACTGTGCCATAATGAAACTCAGTCACCCCAAAGTGGTTTTGGTGGATGTTTTGGATTTTAAGTATGATCATTTATTTTGACTGGCTGTCCTTAGGGGTGGCAGGGTGAGATCAAGCAAAGAGTCTATTAACCTACAGAACATACTGTTCTGCAAATAGCTGACTTTAGCAGAAAATACCTCTTGGAGAGTTCCCATTTCAGTTCTTTTGTGCCAAGTAATTGGCACTGCAGACAGATTTTTTTTGTAGATTATATAATTAGAGAAATATCAAGCCCCCATGCTGTGCAGTTTGTTGTGAGCAGTTCTAGCTGAGGCAACTTCTGGTCATGTAAGGTCTGCCACAGCACTCCTCATTTTGCTTTGGAACAAGGGCTGACTTTTTCAAAGGGCTTTTTAACTCAGTTTGATTTTTAAAATGTAACTATTCTGCTACTGAAGTTATCTCAGACTCTGGGCTCAGTAAGAGTAGTGCTGAATCTAGAACTTGCTACTACAGACATTAATAGACTCAAATGCAGAAGCCTATTTTTGAGAAAAGCTAACATGATTGATTTGTGTCTTCATTCTCTTCCATGAAGTACTAGAAAGACTATAAATATTCCAGTTAAGTAAGCACTTTGACAGTATCTATTTTTCTTGAGATAACTGTTCATTCTGAGGGCCTGGCTCCCCTCCTCCCATGCTGATAAAGTATAAAAGCTAAATAAATGTTGAGTGGAATAGCTTGACTGGTTACTTTAAACTAATGAAAACAAACAAGAGAACATTTCTAAGTAATTCTGTAAATATCTGAAGTCTGTAAAGTAGGGCCTGTTTATTTTCTCTCTCCTATAAACGGAAATTTCCTTAAATGAGATTAAAAGGGACTGTAGAAAGGAGAAAAGTCACGCCTTAAGGGATAGTTCTGCATGAGAGGCATACGCATACAAGATACATAAAGTAAGGAAGAAAACCTTTTTAGTGAAAGTCACAACATCCTAGATAATGCTGTTTGTTCTGTGCTGCTTAGTGTGGATCAGAAGCCTTTGGCAAAGGTTGGCAGCTGGCTGTTCCAGAGTTCCTATGTAGTTTTCATGTTTGCTTTTTCCAAAAAATGCTGTGTATTCTAAAGGGATTTCTTTTATTGTAGGTGGAACAGATATAATTTCATGTTTCATGGGTCACAATGTTACAGTTCCAGTTTACAAAGGAGAAATTCAGGCTAGGAATCTTGGAATGGCTGTAGAAGCATGGAATGATGAAGGTAACTATGATCCAAAATATAGGGTTCACTTAGAAAATACAGTAGTTAGAGGATCTACTACTGTTGATCTACAACAACAAGTAGTAAGTGTAGATGCTCTTTGCTTTGTTACTGTTACTTACAGAAAGGAAATGTTGAAAATGTCTTTGTTTTGTCAACAGGAAAACCAGTTTGGGGTGAAAGTGGAGAGCTGGTTTGCACCAAGCCTATTCCCTGTCAGCCCACACACTTCTGGAACGATGAGAATGGAAGCAAATACAGAAAGGCTTATTTTTCAAAATTCCCAGGTATGTCATGAAGGCCTTTGGACCATGCAGACTGGAAGGGAGGGCACAGGTTTATTTGCTGCTGCCCAGTGCCAGCCACAGGTGCAGCTTTGAGTCCCTGTTTCCAGGGTGAGAGCTCCACGGTGTTTCATAATGCCTCACTCTGTTTTCTCGTGCTTTGTTTTGGAGAGAGATCCAAATAAAACCAGTGAGGATCTCTGCAAAGCTCTAATCCTGTTTTGCTGCTGCTCTCATGAGGCAGATGTGCCTGTCAGAGTCTGCAGTGCAGGCACAGTGCTTGGCACGGGTGTGGGATGGAGGTGCTGGACAGGTCAGGTGGCCATCAGCTATTAACTCTGCCAGGCCTGCTCCTGCCTGGCTGCAGGAGTGACTCCCCAGGGGTGAGTGCTGACCTGCTACCTCATTGCCATGAGGATTAAATACACATTAAATATGTGCTGCCTCAGACATGCATATTCTGCATCCTTAACCTTCTACAGAACAAAGGAACAGGCACCTGTGGGCCTTGGTAATCGTGGAGGACTCTGCTCATCCAGGGCTTTTCTTTGTGTGGCACAGCAATGCCAAAATCCCTGGTGCCTCTGGGGCAGGGTTTTTTTAGGAGCAGGATCTCCAGCTGCTGTTTTTTGGATGTGGAAACTTTTTTTTTAATAAGTAGCAACAACACAGAGTGGACTCAGAAGAAAAGTCAGGATGTGCAGCAGGAGATAATCATACAGGAAACTGAGCAATGTGAAAGTTGCAGTCTGCATGTAAGCCTGACAGCAGTAAATAGAGAAAAAAATAACCTGTGTGACAGTTTTAAGACTGAAATCAGGTTCTCTCTGGATCCCTTTTCTGTCTTTCCTTGTAAATGGGCTTGAGATTGTAACAATTAAGTTAGAAAATGGTCTTATCTGCAAATAATTGAGGTTGGTATTTTTCCTCAGAAAAACTTGAGTAGAATTGGGTTGTACTTCTGCTTTTGGCAGGCTGCTGTGGCAGCATCAATCTTAAATAAGAATGAGAAGTCAAACCTGATTTTGCATTAACACAAATCAAGAACAGTAAGCACAGAAGCTCCCTAGGGAATTGTTGATACCTATTACACAAGCCCAGGAAGCTTCTTTTACAGAATTGTGCATAATAAAAAAAATGGATCAAGAAAGACAATGAATCAAGGTGGGAATGTTGTTACTTCTGTGGAAGATGCTTTCAGTAATTCAAAATGGGATGTTCAGAGCAGCTATTCACTGGTTTTTTAAGGTGTGCTGTGTAGTCATGCAAACAAGAAATCAGAAGATAACCTGGGGTTTGATCCTAATTTCTGAGCTGCTCCTGGGTGTGCTGGTTCTTGACAGTAAATGTGGTGTGGGTTGTTTGGGTAGTTCAGTACTGTGACCCTGGCTGTGGGCAGTTCTCAAAGGGTATCTGTTGTATTTCTGTGTATTTCACTCAGTTAATGCCAGCTGAGTTACACAGTGTCTGCTGTGACTGCATGAAGAAGAAATCAGCTGCTTAACCTCTGCCATTCCCCACCAGGTGTTTGGGCCCATGGTGATTACTGCAAAATTAATCCCAAGACTGGAGGAATTGTCATGCTGGGTCGCAGGTACAGTGTTCTGGTGGGAGTGTTTGGGGTAAACAGGTGTTAAAATTTGCAGTCTTCACCTAGGAGCAAAATGTACATGATCCTGTCACCCCTGTTAGCTTTATACTGATTTTATTAAACCCTATATTGTGGATGTCAACCCTTCATTAATCAGAGCAGCTGGATTTGAGGGAAGGGAGCTCATTTTGAGGTTCCTCCCCACTTCTGTATTTACGAACACCAGACAGTATCAGGCTGGGTTTTGTGTTCTGTGGCTCATGATGGTCACAGGAGTCTGGACTGAGAGTGCAGCACATTCAAGGCGGTGAATTGGGGAACTTGTTTTGGGGTCTTGGCTTTGCCATCCCCTTGTGGTACAGCAAAACCTCATTAGAGAAGGTCAGGTATTAAGTTGTGCCTGTGTCAGAGATCAGACATTCAGGATCACAGCTGAGGCTGAGTTTAGTGTTTGCATTTCAAAGTTGCTGTTTGAAACAAAGCTGAGTGAATTAATAATGCTGCTGTTCTCTGTACGGATTCATTCTAATGAGTAAAATGCCTTTTTGACTCAAATTCTCTTACAATGCTGTTTCTAATGTGGTTTTGCTTTCACTAGAGAGACTTGGTTAATTGCATCAATTTTTCCTCTTCATCAAGCTGTAATCACACTTTAATGTTTCTTTGTCTGTGATTTTTCCAGTGATGGCACATTAAATCCAAATGGAGTAAGATTTGGAAGTTCTGAAATCTATAACATAGGTATGAAATCAACTTCCCACCTCTTCCAGCTATGACATGGTTGCCTTAAATCTGAAATTTAAGCATTAGAAAGCTGTTTGGAAGGATTAAGTAAGAACAAACTTGCTGTTTTTCAGATGAGACAGTAGAGAGTATATTAGTATCAGTAAAATTTGGTTTTGTAAACTTAAAAGTGGTTGCTTTTCTGAAGTATCTGTAGGGTGGGGGAGATGACTCATTGGGATATACAAAAGCAACATTTTATGGAGCAGATTTTTTTTCTTTTTTCCCTAGCCTGTCAGGCTTTCCTTTTTCCCCTAAAAGCAAGCCCTTGACACTGTTTTTATTGTACCTTTCCTGATAATTAGGAGTAGTTCTTGAGCTTGTGCTTTGTATTTCAAAGGCTGTGTTGTGACAGGTGGGGAAACTGTCCCTGCAAAGGTGCTAATCAGAGACTCGAGGGCCTGTTGCCTCCTTGTTCTGGTGTCACCGGGCACTTTCAGCCTCCTGTCTGTGCTGCAGAGGAAAGCCAGAGAAAATGGCCTAGTGTAAAACCTCACCTGTCCCAAAAGTAACAGCAAATTTTTGTTGCGGACCTAAAAATGGTCCTTAGATCTGGATTTCCACACGAGAGTTAAAATTTCAGAGCGGACAGAGGTGAAGCTCCCTGCAGGACACCCCAGGCAGGGCCTGTTTGCCCACGCAGGGGAGGTGATTTTTTCTGTTTTTGGGCACAACCCCGAAACCCGCGCGTCCGGAACGATCCGTAAGCCCCGAGTCGCTAACGAGGGCTCCCGTTGGCAGTGGAAGCCTTCGAGGAGGTGTCGGACAGCCTGTGCGTGCCTCAGTACAACAAGGACGGGGAGGAGAGGGTGATCCTGTTCCTGAAGATGGCCTCGAGCCACGCCTTCAGCCGCGGGCTGGTGAAGCGCATCCAGGACGCGATCCGCGTGGCGCTGTCCGCCAGGCACGTCCCCAGCCTCATCCTGGAGACCAAAGGCATCCCGGTAATGTCAGCAGAGATGCTGCCTACTGTTTTCTTTGTCACCTTGAATAGTAATTAAGGAGCAGTTGTCACTGCTCTTCAAACCCACATACGTGGAAATTTTAGCATCTCAAAAGTGTATTCGAGCTTTATAAATAGTTTGTCTGTGTTGCCTAGCAACATCTTTTCATCTCCTCTTCAGCTAAGTGTGTTTTTTTGTTTTTCAAATGGGTTGCATTTTCTCTGTAATATGTACTTAAGCCTCTTTAAAAGAAAATATTAGAAAGGCAATTCAACTTTGGCTTTTCTGGCTATCTATAAGCATATTTTGTTTCTGTTTTCCTGTTACGAGTGGCAGTCTTAGGAAAGCTGAGAGCACTCAGGAAATTCAGAAAATCATTTTGTAAACCATTTCACTTTTACATCTGTTTAGCCGCTTAAATGCAGCTCTATCACTGTCTTAACTGTAACAGTAATTAAAATGAAATAGTTGTGCTTATTCAGGGGGAGAAATCTGTGTAGCTAAAGGTTCTGCATGCTCAGTCTTTTGAAGCTGTGTTCTGCTAGAGCTCTTTGCATGAGCTCTTCAGGTGCAGTGTCCAGTTTTATAGCCCTCTCTGATGTTACAGTCTCCTCAGTGACTCTGAGCAGCAGGATGGGGGTGCAGAGTGTGGTTTTTCCCAAGTCCATTTGCACATAGACCTTGAGTGTGTCTAGAGAAAAGCCTTGGGGCTTCAGAGCCATCATTTGATGCTGACACCCCATTACTGCCAGCGTGGTTTCCATGTGGAAGTGCTGTAGGGTTCAGGGCTGCTCTGTGGTCCACAGAGGAATGTGGTCCTGATCTGTTGAGTTTTTTCGTTTCAGGCTGCTGTTTGCAGGTAGTGCTTGGCTCAAAATGTCTTCTTTGCACGAGTGTAGAATCCCCTGAAGTTGCCACTTTCTGAGCTGTAACTCAGCTCGTGCGTGGAGTGTTGAACTTGTGAACTGTGTGAATCACCTGGGTGTACAGCAGGGAGGTGTTTGGGATGGGCTGCCCCTCAGGAGAGCCTGCTTAGATCATTAATTAGTTCACACATTGACTGAATTGAGTGAATTTTAATTACCTTTCAGATAAATGTGCCCGTGGTGAAGTGATCAAAGCTGTCACCCATCTTTCTTTAAAAAGTTTTGCTTGGAAGGGAAACTGCCTATTTTCTGCTACTTTTAGAAATGTGTTTGAATCCTCATCTGAAAATACAATCTGATCCTGGCACCTTATTCTGGTAGAAACAGTACAGCTGTGCTGAGGTGATTGAGTAACACAAAGCATGATTTTAATAGGATATTCAGGTGTTAAAAACCAGAGTGTGGATCTGCCTAGTTCTGTCCTGACCAGATAAGCATTCTGGTCATCATCCACAGGATTTACTGATTAGAGCAGACTAATTTACTTTGAACAGTCTGATCTTTTTTTGAAGGGGGCAGTTCCCTTGCAGGCCACTGAGCTGTTCTGGTCTCTGTGCACTTGTGAAAATGAGGTTGCTAATCACTGAGGAGAGATATAAGTGATTGATTAAGGTGGCTCAGGAGGGGAGGGTTACACATGACTTCAGCAGATCTAGCAAGGAAAAGTTTGATTTTTGTATCAGGACAACATTGCAAGAGCGTGGTGAGGATTATTTCACCTGGCTCAGAATGGTCTCTCCTGAGCCTGGAGCTCAGGGGTTTCAGTGGCTTTGGAGGCCAGGAGCAGCCTGGGTTCCTCCATCAGCAGATGGAGCAGTAAAGCAGGGGGGTCCTGTCCCAGAGCAGGCAGGCAGCACTGAGGAGGGATTTGTGTGCCAGCTTCTCAAAGCTGCCACCCCCAAAATGTCTCAGTGGTACCAGCATGAGGAAGGGGCTCCCAAAGCCTCTAAAAGCAGAGATCACCCAAATGGGCCTTGGCTGTTCCTGGAGAAGATCCTCCTTACTGTGTCAGAAATTACTGCTGTGATCTCAAGAGAAGAATCAGAGGGCTTTTTCTGCACTGTCCTTACTTGGAGTCACACAATGTAATAGAATTTGTGTGATTCATAAATGGAGCTGAAGCCTCTGTTGGTTACAGTTTCTTTTATTTGTTATGGTTTGGTTTGAAACATTGAACTGTAGAGGACCATTGAAGCCCAGAGTCTCACTTCACCCTTTTAGAAAAACTGTCTATTTCAGATAAGAAAATCATGGTTTTCTGCTTCCAAAGCCCAGTGCAGTTGGGCTTTGTTTTTTGAGCCTACCCTTAAAAAATTAAAAATTGTTTGAAAACTAGATGTGTCAGAACATCAAAACCAAATATTTTTAGTGTTTATACCATGATTCTGATCTGATTCTGTTGTTTTATATTGGAGCTCAATTGTGTTCTCACAGAATTGCCAGTAGGAGTAATAAACTGACACAAACTCTTTGAATTCTACCTACTCTTCAAGTGATTTTCAGAAGAAAGTGCTTCAAGTGTAACAAAAGAGAAGGCCTTCTGCTGAATTTTGATAGAGTTCTGGAATTGGTGGGGGGTTTCATGAACATTCGCATAAAGCTACTACATGGAAAAAAAAAAAGTAATTTTATCTTTGCTGGTTTTGTTTTTCAGTATACGGTAAATGGGAAGAAAGTGGAAGTAGCTGTGAAGCAAATAATTGCAGGGAAAGAAGTTGAGCAGCGGGGAGCTTTCTCAAACCCAGAGGCTTTGGACCTGTACCAAAATATTCCTGAGCTTCAAGACTATTAAAGTCACTTGTTTGGGGGGTTTTATTTTTTGTGACTGTCTTTGTTCTGTATTTGTTTTGTATATACCAATACTGTATGTAAAGAAAAAGCTCTATTTAATAGCAGTGGTTCTTTTAAAAGGAAAAGAATACTTCATGAAGTGCATTATGAAAGGCTTGGGTAAAGCTTAGCTCCCTTTTATTGGTTAAATATGCCATATATTTTGGAGGTTTTTTTCCAGCCTGGAAGGAGAAACCTGCCTGTTTTGATTTTTATATGTATGAGTGCATCTTTTCTGGTTAGATTTACATCAGCAGCCCATCAAATGGGAGCACCAGTAGTTGCAGTTGCAGATAGAATATTTCTTTCATAAAATGTTTGCTTTTTTTTTTAAACTGGATTTTTAGCCACATTTTTTCAATCCATGTGTTTGTCCCCTGTGAGGAATACATGGTGATTTTAACCCCTTGACCCTGAAACATGCCAGTGTTCTCTGTGTAGTGTGCATTAAGATGTTTTTATAAAGCCAAATCATAATGCACTAAACCCATTTGACTTGGCTCGGAATAATTTCACTCTTGAATCAAATCTCTCACGGTACCTTTGAGGGGAATTGCTGCTCCCTTTTGTGCTGCAGCCTTCTCATTGCTTTAAGCTGTTGGCTGAGAGACTTCTGGGGGCTCAGAAGGTGAGGGAGCATTTGCCTCCTCCTCGTTCCTGGGGTAACTCCAGGTTATTTCCATGGAATTTACTGTCATTACTCTGGATTAACATAATTGCAGTCGAGGAAGACATTTAGCAAAACGTTCCTTGGTTGAAGTCCTTTATTGGCTCTGAGGTTAGCTGAGGAATTCCAGTGTGTTTCTTTATTAAAAGCTGATGGGTTTTGTAACTTTTTTTTACTAAATGTCACGTTGAGAGTGAGAGACCCCTTTTCTAGGTCTGTAACCCTCCAGTTTCCAAAGGGAAAAGTACTGTAATTAAAAACCAGAGCTTACTAAAACAGTGACATGGAAGCACTAAAGTGTTTTGTTTTTCATAAAATACAGTTGCAGTAGTTGTACCAACCCTCTGGCATTTGGTGTCTCCTGCACTATTTGAATTTTGTGGGTGAAACATTATTGTACTTACGATTGTGTTGAATGCATTCAGCGTTGATAAAGAGTTAATTAAAAGGAATCAATTCTTTATATATATAATTATATATTACATCTCTCAGCTGTTACTGTCTTCATTTTCCTTTTACCTGGCTGTCATGAAATCGTTTTTAGCTTAGTTTGTGACTGATTTAATGGGCTTAATCCAAGTCCAACTGAGTTCAAAACTTTCTGTGCTGGTCCTTTCTCTGCTGTACCAAGTCAGCCCCTGCTGGTGTGATCAGATAAATACCAAGCACCCATTAGAAAAGTATAAAAAGGAGCTGCTGAGCTGCCAATAACCTATGATTAAAAGTACTCTTAAATTCTTTCCCCTTCTGGCTTGCTATATATAAATTTTACATTAACTGTGACTTTATATTCATTAAAACTTCATTATATTGTTCTTTAATTCATGCAAAATGTCTGAGGTTTACAAAGCCCACAGATCCTTATTAATAAGTAATTTGGGGTTATTTCATTAATTAAAGATAGTTTAGAAGCACGGATATGTTAAGAACATATACAATGCCTAGAGGCTGCTTTTTTGATCCTTTATCCTGCTGGAAGCACTGGAGAAAGTTTCATTAATGGATATAATTTGATCTCTTGTAATTGTCAGATGTTGCAAAGCTTTTCCCAGACATCAGTTACAAACAAAAAATACAGCAATACAGAAGGAAATCTATGAAAATCACTTTTTATGGCCATAAAGCCCTGCTGGGTGCTGCAAACTGTGCTGGTGCCTCACCTGATGGAGGGTCTGGGTTCTGGAAGTGCTGGGTGCTGGCAGGGGCGAGGAGAGGAAGGTGGGGACCTGAAAGGTGCCTGTGGCAGAGCTGGGAGTGCTCTCCACCCGTCCTGAGTGCAGCTTCTCCCCTTCCCCATCCTCTCCCCCAGACATCCAGCTTGCTTTTCTTGGCTTGCCCGCAGTGCCCCGTCCCTTCAGCTGCTGCCCCAGCGCTGGGAGCAGGGCTGTGCTCCCTCCAGCTGGGGCTGGGGCTGGGCCAGAACCTCCTGGCACCAAGGCAGAGAGCTGCAGGCATTGTGCTTTCCAAGGGGGAAGAGCAGGGAGCGTCCCCGTGCCTGCTTCCCACCCCGGTGGGCTCTCCCCAGGGCTCAGCCGTGGCCTGACGTGGGTGCAAGGGGCTCCTTGCAGGCTGCTGGCACCCAAAACTGCATCCCCAGGGGCTGGCCTGGCACTGAGCTCCTCAGGCTGGGGTTGTGGCAGTGGGAACTCCGGCTCTGCTGTGGTCCTGAGGCAGGAGCTGGGCAGCCCCTGCAGGATCAGGATCTGCCTGAGCCCGTGGATTTCTGGCCTGCCTCGGGTTTTGTCCAGAAACGCTGGAGGGCTGCCTCAGGGCTGCCAGGGTGTAACTGTTGTACCTTGAGTGCATAGCCCTCTTCTTTTTTTTTTTNATTATGTTTTTGGTTTTTGGTGTGATTGCCCCTTTTTTTTTTTTTTTTTTTTTTTTTTTGTTGCCTATTTATAACTTGAGGTTCACAGTGTTTTGCCTGGAAAGCTCCATGTGCAGATTTTAGTGGGATGTGTGGCATGCAAATAGAGCTGGCTCTGGAAAAGGCTTTAAGCTCTGACTTAAATGTTCGACAGCAAAGCAATTAGAGCAGAGGAACTCCAGGCTAGGTGCATTTCTCACCCAGTCCTCTGCAAATTTGAGAGTGACTCTTGAATTATGTGATGGAATCAGCCCATTTGCCCTCGGGAGATGTGGTTTTATCACTCCCCTCTTAGAAATGTGCTTTTGTCAGCTCCTGTTAGAGCAGGTACTTCCCCCTCCCACTACCTTATGATTTCAATTAATTTCCCTGGTTAGTGGTGGTTCTCAACGAAATAAAATGAGCTGGTACACAGCAGCCCAAGCAGGGCACAGCTGATAAAATTGTTTATTGTTATGTGCAGGAGCAATGGGTTGTGTGAATCACTTATTCAGTGATTTTAAAAACACAGGTAATTGCCTGATGGAATGCAACTTCCCTGGGGCCATTATTGTCTTTCAGTTTAGTGCATACATATTTAAAAGCATTTCATTTATGAGCAGAGCAGTCAGTCACACAGGTAAATGGGCGTTAAAATGAGATTTAAAATGCTTTAGGAAGGAGTACCAGGGTCCGAGACTGTTCCTGAGACAGAGCTGTAGGGTTTTGGGTTGGGGGAAACTGGATTCTGTAGGGAATGCTCTGGCCCACCTCAGAGCCCCTGAGCAGAGATGTTTCAGTAGATAAAGGCTTTGGTCTTCCTGCAGGTGACCTCTGGAGTTCTGCATTGAGTGATTTCTCCACTGGAATCTCTGTCTGTCAGTGGTTTCCTGAGGTGCCAGGCTGCTGCCTGGATCTTGTCCTACAAAACCGAGACGATAAACCCAAAATTGGTGGTTCATCTTTCTCCTTTCAAGAGGGGGGTTGGGTATTTTTAGCTCATTTATAACCAGGTCTTAGAGACCAACAAGATGCAACTTAATTTTCTTCTACGTCTTTTGTAGAAAGAAGAAACTGCGTGTCATAACCTGTGTTCTCCCAGAAATAAATTCGGGGTAGGAGCTGCTGTGAACCACGGCCCTGATCCAGCGTGGCAGCCTTGGAGCTGAGGGCAGCACACCACATTTTCCTTGCTGGGGAAGAGTTAGGGGCCTCTTTAGATTCAAATAATGAGATAATCAACAGCAGCCTGAGCGTTTTGCTCTGCATGCTCTGTGTGCAAAGTGGGAGTGACTCTGTCACGCAGCAGAGAGGGAAGCAGCCTCTGGAATGCTGGCAGGGAGTCCAAGAGTGTCTCGGAACAATTCCAGCTGCAGAACAAGGAGCTGTCCCAAAGTATTAATGCAGCAGGCTCCAGCTGTCCCCACGATTCCTCACCGTGGCTTCTGATGGCCAGAGAGATTCTCCCAAGCCACCAGCTGGAGATGAACTCAAGTGAGGAACCAGCTCTGGTGGGGGTGGGAAAATCCTTGGCACGCCGTTGTTTAACTGGGCTGTGCAGCACATTAGTGAGAGCTTAATTGGACCTCGCACTTCTTAATTAGAAGACCTTAACGAGTTCTCGTCTTACTACTTTTGACAAGTGGTTTTGCAAAGTTCAAGAGGCTCATCAGCATTCAGCCTGAGCTTCCAGCTGAAAGGATAATGTCCCTTGGAAAAAAACCATCACCTCCAGGATTGTTAATTAATTTACAATAGCATATTAAAGTATACATCACTAATGTGAGGAGGTTCACATCACTAATGAGGAATCTGCTAAAAAAAAAAAAATCCCTTTTTCAGTTTTGTTCCCTCTTCTGTAGATTTAAAGGGAGTTAAGTTTTGGCTGCTGCAGGATCACAGTGCCACTGGTGCGGGTGATTTGTAGAACCAGGGAATGGTTTGGGGTTGGAAGGGGCCTTTCAAGATCACCCACTTCCACCCCCGTGTTCTGTTTCTGTTTCACAAAGGAATTGTTTCTAGCATTCCCAGTCTGTTGATCTACAGCCTGTGTTTTGACAAGGATCGAGGAGAGTATTTCTCTTCACCTTGTATTAGCTACAACGAGGTTAAAGCTAAATGGAAATAAATTGTGAAGAAATTGGAAGAAAACTTGGAGAATTTGCGCTGGTTTAACTGCCCTGGTTTGAAAGGTGAGCTGAGTTTAAACCAGTGTCACTTCAACCCTGCCAGAGCCAACGGAGGTGGCCTTGAGTGTACGAATGTGATACTCAGCTGAGAATTTTAATTTGTCTGGTTCTCATGTATAATAAAATATGCTAGATACATGACACTTCATGAATTAATGCAGGAGTATAAAGCATAGGAGAGATTCTTGTTACAGGATTTGTTCTTATGATGCAAATGCCAAGCAAGGCTTTAAATGGCCCTGGCTATCTGGAATCATGGAGCCTATTTCACGCTTCACTTCGGGGTTTGTTCCCATTTCCTCAACCTTTTTGTAATGAGAGGGTGTGTGCATGCAAGAGGGGGGAGGGAGAGCAGGAGGGAAATGCCCAAAGCGGCACAAACCCATGGAACCCCCTGCATATGGGGGAGCTTTCAGCACAGCCTGGCAGAGAGCTCAGCCTGGCAGCCCCTGCCCCCTGTCCTCAGCGTGGGGCTGGGGAGAGGCATTATCGAGCCCTGCTGGTGGGGCTGCACGGGCTGCCCACGGCCTCTGCATCCTCCTCCTGCCCCTGCTGAGGTGGGAGCAGCCCCTGCCCTGAGCAGCCCCGGCCCCTGCGTGGCTGTGCCAGCAGCTCCAGGCTGGCAGGTGAACAGATACCTGCAAAAAAACCCCAGACCAAGGCTGATGGGAAGGTGAAGGAACTCTGGAGAGCATCAGACAGCTACAACCTCCCACTGCTACCAGGATATGATCACTCCCCTGGTGAAACCTGTAATTACATTAAGAGGACAGCTGGTTCTAATGGCATAAAAATATTGAGACGTGACTGCAAAAACAGAGGTTTTCTCCTAATGCAGCTCAAATTAAAACAGGGATGGGGAATAGAGATTTTGATAGCTGTGTTATTTTGATAGTGTATTATCTGAATCTTTGTGAAAGTAAGGCAGCTCTGTGAATGGGAAGAAGAACTTTACCCTCGCTGGGATTACGGTGGTTACAGGCAGAGAGTGGGATCAGGGCTGAGCTGTTTAATATCTCCAGGGCTGATTCTCCTCCCTTCCCACCCTTTGCTCCTCCTGGACCATGTGTGCTTCATCCCTGCCCTGTGTGTGTGGCACTTGGCACCACGGGCTCCTGCTGAAAACCAGAACTTGGTTTCAGAGCGCCAGAACCACTGGGAACCTCCTGACACCCAGGAGAAAAGGTTGAACGTATTTCCTCCCTGGTTTAAGAGTTTCTGCCTTTATTTCCTGATGAAAAACCTCAGTTACCACTGAGTTCTATATGAACTAATTACTTTCATGTACAAACAGGAGGAAGAGAAGTTTTTAAGCAATGCAGAATCTGATGTGGCAATTCCATTAGGTTTTGGTGGGTACCTGCTTGACCTGTAAACTGAAACTCCAAAAAGTCACTCTGTGTCTTACCATGGTATTTCATTTTCGGTGCTTCAGCAGCAGGGCGTGAAAGGTGGCTGGAATGGGTTTATTCAGATCTGTATAGGAATTAAATGAGACAAAAATAACTATTTATTAAAAATGGCTCCGATCAGGCAGAGAGCATTTTTCTTTCTGTTCTTCCCCCTTCAGCCTCCCTGGCTCCCGTTGCAGGTTTCTGTGTTGACAGGACACATCAGCTTGCTGGGGTTTGTGAACTCCTGCTCCACGTGCTTGTTTTTCACTTTCAGCATTACAAACCCATCCTTAACAGAGACCCTGATTTGTGTTGTGAGGGTGGAGCTGGGGGTGTCACATAAAGGCCACTCCGAGCTGCCTCACTGACAGGCTGATTCCCGGGTTTAGGATCCCTGGGAATGCCATCTACGGACGTTAAAGGCATTGAAGTAATTAATAATAAAGACAATGCCACGTTGACATGGTTTGGGAGTAGGTAATACACCAAGAACATCAGCTCCTGGGAAGAAGGATTCTGGTGGGAGAGAGTGACATAATTTACTGCCCCCCTCCCAAACCTCCCGCACATTCATTATGCCTTAAATATTCTCACGCTGAGTTTTTTCCAATGGTCTAATTATAAACTTCATTATAATTGTTCATTAGTTTTATTTTGTTCAATTAGCTTAACAAGTTGCCAAATGAAATACAAGGCTGGCAATTAGCTTGATCTAATTGTAATGAGCCACTCAAACTGGGTCACCAAATATGTTCGTTTATAGCAGTTCTTTTTTTTTTTTTTCCAATTGGTGAACAATAACATAAATATTCAGAGCATCTCCTGATCCAGGGAGTGGAAATTTCCCACTCATTTATTAGAATAGAAAAAAAAAATCAATTGTTCTGCTCCTGGTAGTTCAGCAAGGTACTGCAAGGTCCAGCACGATAAGCCTGGGTTGCCCTGGCTCACCCAGACCCGGTCCCAGCTGAGCGGGGCCACCAGTCCCTGTCCTGCAGAAGAGTCACCTGAGCTGCCAGGAGAGAGGTCAGCTCTGACCTAAGGTCTGTTCATCTCCTCAGAATTCCACAGAACTCCACATCACAGTGGGTGGTGGCAGAAGGGACCTGGAAGGGTCACCTGGATGCCACCCGGCCGGTGCCCCAAGGGGCAGCCATGCCCTGGTGGAGGCTGAAGGGTAAAAAGCTGTGCTGCCTGGAGAGGGGAAGGTTCAGGTGAGCTCCTCTGGTGAGGGGTGATGGGAGGCTTTGGGCAGCCCAAGAGCTTGGTTTGAGCCACTCTGGCAGGCAGATGGTGTTGGCCAAGTTCAGCCCAGCACAGCAGCTGGTTTTGGATAACCCCGAGTTTCCTTTTTTTTGCCAGACTTCCCTTTTGCCACTCGGTGCTCAGATCTGCTCCTGTCCAGCAGCTGCTTAGCAGCAGCTCCTGGTTCATGTGGTCCAGTGGATTTACAGCCACCTTTCTTGGAAACTAATTCGGGCAGGAGCGATTATTTGGTATGGATAATTCCTCCTGCACGTCATGTGCATCACATCCAGATCACAGGGACGAGCAGCACCGGGGCGGCTCCTCAGCAAACTGAAGTGGTGGCATTAACAGACTCAGCCCCGGATTTGGATTTCTCTGGGATCTTGTCCTGCGTCTGACCGATGGAAACACGGTAAAATATTAAACCAGCACAGAGACTACAACCACCTGTAAGTAATTCATAAAACACCGCTGTGATGGCAAGCTGGTGAAGCCACGTGCCAATCCCTACTCGTCCCTGCAACAGGATGTCCACCAAACCCACCCCTGGCAGACGGGTGAGTTTGGTGACCTGTTAACCTCTTAAAATCTCAGCCAGGGGCTTTGCTCCGTGCGGGAAGGGGGAGAGGAAGGACTCGCCCTGTTGGAAAGGCAAATCCCGCAGCTCCGTGCCCCGCCAGCCGCTCTTTGCTCCGCACACCCCCCTTGGTGCGGCGCTGGCTCCTGGCCCCGTCTCTTGAGTGGCCCCGTGGCCAGCTGGGGCCGGCGGTGTCAGCGCTCCGCTCGCTCGCATTAAAGGCGCCGCCGGCGCAGAACGGGAGAAAATTCACACCTCTGCCTTTCACGCCGCAGACAGCTCCATCAGCTCTTCAAGCACCATCCACAGGCATTGTCGGGCTTAATGAACGCACCCGGCGGTACCGGCTGCATCCGCAGATGCTGCACGAACGCGTTTCCTCTTGCAGCGCATCCCGACGGCGTTTTCCGCTCCGGTCCCCGTGCTCCGACCGGACCCTGCGCTGCACCGGGAGAGCCCGAGGGCTCTGTGGGTGGAGGGATCCGCTGTGCCATGGGCTGTGCCCTGCCTGCGTGGAACCGTGACAAAGGCACAAAGGAACGATTCCAGAGGCCGGGATGTGTCTGGGTACCCTGGTACCTGTGGGCTGTGACCCAGCAGGGGCCAGCAGGACCCGTCTGCCCCGTGTCAGGAGAGGGCTGCTCTTGAATAAGTCCTGCCAAGAGCATCTCTGCTCCTCATTCACTCTGCTCACTGTATATTAGTTTTATTCCTGCTGGGCTTAAATCAGGCAGGGGCAGCTGTAAACAGGCTTGTAATAAGCTGCGGAAATCGCAAAAGGGCTGCGTGACACATGGCTTTGCATTTGATTCAAGTAGTTACAGTCATAATATCCATTAATTTTTGTAGTGCTCCTGGGAGCAAAAGTCTCTCCTATTCATTAGAGAGACCCGGATTTCTAAAGATCCCGAGGTTCGACACAGCCCCATGCTTGGCACTCACGCTGTGAAAAAAATCCCTTTGTTTACACAGCTGATGGCCTGGGTGGGGACGGTCCTGGCACCGGGGCCACCTCCCCTGCGTTTTATTTAAGGTTCTGTAACGCTCCTGCTCCGACATCCCAGAGCTCCGCTGAGAGGCGAAGGGTGGGCGGAATGGTTTAAAAAAAAAAATAAAAAAAAAAAGCCAAAAAACCACATATATTCCAGGCAAAAAATGTCTCGGTATAAACGCTGAAGCGGAGCGGCGTCACAGATGACAGGTCTTCAAAGCCGAAGCACGAGCTGCGCTCGGGGAGGGAGGAAACCAGGCAGATCCCTCTGCCTTGATTAGCGAGGCTTTCCAGGCGCCGGCTCGCTCCCTTTCTGTCTCCGGGCTGCCTTTGAAACAACCCCTTTGACGGCTTCAGGCATTTCTTAGTTTAGCTGAGAATGAGCGAACATGAGAGAAGGAATCTGTAAGAGTGACAGGGCCTGTGTGCGTCTTTCATATGCATTTCTGGAGCACAAAGGCTGTTTTAATGAGCAGGCAGGTACGGAGCTCGGTGTGACTCCTGGTTTTAGCAACTCTTCGGTGACGGAGCTACCTGGGAAGTCTCCCGGCTGTGACCTGCATGGAAAACGCTCGATGTTTTGGGCTGATTTTGATTTCCACGGAAAACCAGGTCCTGACTGCTTGAGGAGTGCAGGCACGGGAGCATCCGCTGGTCCCGATGGCACGGGGTGCTGGGGGCTGAGCTTTGCTCACCCTCCTCCAGAGGGGCTCGGCTGTGTCCCTCCCACCCCCGTGCCCACGTTTTATCGCTGGGCAGCAGGGTGCAGCGCTGGGGGCTGGTTTTGGGCACTTTTGGAAGGAGGGGATGTGAGGGGGCTGATGCAGCCCGGCCAAGGGCAGAAGCCCCTGCAGCTGCGTGAGGCTGCCGGGAGAGGCACAGCGCAGGCACGCACCGCACGTTCTCCTTCTGCTCGGTTTTTGGGGGTTTCTATTCTGTTTTTTCCCCAGGGCTGAGCAGCTCCCCGGCTCCCGTGAGCTCCCCGTGAGTGTGTGAGTTTGGCTTGGTGGAAGCGGCGTTTTCATGCGCCATCCTTTCTTTGGCTGGAGCCTGAGGGAGGATGAACGCACTTCCTCCAGCACTTTTGTGCTTCCCACTCCCTGGGCGTGTGGTCCTGCTCCCCCCAGCACCCTCCTGGTCCCTAACACAGCCCTGCTGCGCTCCCTCCCAGAGCCACAGGAGCAAAGCCCCTTCTTTGCCACAAGCACATAAAGCATCTCTCTGGCTCTGACTCTGTCTTCTCCCTCTCCGGTGCTTCCCAGCCGGAGGAAGAGAGGAGACGTCGCGGATGGGGTGTGGACCAGGTGCACAAGACCCCTGTCCTCTGCAGGTGGCTCATGGTGATGGCCGGGGTCGCTGGCCAGGGTAGGGGGCTCGGCTGGGTGCCCACAGCTGTGGGCAGTTGCCAGACACTGAGCATTTCCAGCTGGCCCCAGCACGTGGATTCTGCCAGGCATCCCCCACCTACCCCATCCAGGTGTTTTAAATTACACAGGGAGAAATCAGCCAGTCTCCTGCTCAGGACTGTCTTAAACCAATTTAATTAAATACAGGTGAAGAAGGAAGCAGAAATTACAGCAATTCATCACCTTTTAGTCTCTGCAGGTGCTCGGCGGCAGCGGGGCATCACAATTCCCACTGCTCCGCGCTTTTCCTCCTGGGGGTGATTAATCCGCTCCCTTCTGGTGAGCAAAGCCCTCTCCTCCTCTGGGAAGAGGCTTTAAGGATAATGAGTGAGAAGATGATTAAAAGCAAAAAAACCCCAAACCACCCCACCAAACGGCTCTGATTCAGTTCGTGCCTCGCTCGCAGGTTTGTGCCTGACGCGGGCTGGGTGAATCACTCACCTGTGATTCACGCCGGCCCCTCGCTGCCAGCGAGCAGCGGCTCCTCCCCGCTGCTCCCTTGGGTTCCTCCCTCTGGGGGTGACGCCGGGCACCAGAGAGGGACAGATCCCCACAGGACCCCATTTTTTGTGTCGGGGCCCAATGTCCCGAGGCCGTCGGGAACTTCCATCTCAGCAGCCCCCAGCGCCATGGCGGCCTCCATCCGACAGCCCGAGGATTCATTACCCCAGTGTTTTCCAACATTGCAGAGTGCATGCAATTAATTTTTGGCAAAATCTGGGCTTTCTCTGACCTGCAGCTAACACTTTCTTGCAGCTTGCAAGTAAGCAGTGGGCAGACAGGGTCAGTGGGACAGCACGGCTTACGATGCTCTAAGTGGAGCAGGATTTCCTCAGGGGCCAGATGGCCCCACTGGCAGAGTTTCTGGCTCTCTGCACACAGAAGAGTTAAACCTCAAGCTCCACATCAGTTATAGGACAAGGTACTGCCATTTCTACAAAGCTCTGATCAATCTCTTGAGCTGTGCAGAGCTCCAGGGTTACTCGGGCTCCTTATTTCCCTCCAGGAAATCAGCATCTAAACATAGCTCAAGATCTGGCCTCCATCCTTACCTCCCCTTAACTCCCAGCTGGGTTTTTGCCTCCTAATACCTCAAGACATCTTTACAATTCCCATTCTTACCGTTCTCCTAGGGGCATTCCCGAAACCTCCCATCTTTTGACATATGAGTGATGTGAAAATCAACAGCTTTCTGTAACGCTGCAAAGTCTTTCAAGTCTTTCATAACACAGGTTGCCTCTGTGTGCAAAGTCACGCCAGCACAAAGGAAGTGTAGCAACATCCCACCGGAATAACTTAAAAGAAAATCTCCTTTGGGGAAAGAATTATTTTGAGGATCCCATATGGGAGACCCAGATTATGGCACCATGGGCGGCTCTGCTGTCTCGGCGGCGTCTCCTCACGAACCTTTTGATGCTCTCGCACCAGGAGAAGACAGGGAATGACAAGCCATGCTGTAAGCCAGCTAAGGAGCTTGGAAACGGCTCAACAGTGATATGGAAACCAGAAACTCCCGGCATGAATTGTGCAAATTCAGTCAAGGAGCACTTATTGTCCTGTTGCTTTGATGAGGAAGCTGTGCTCCATCAGCTGTCTATTATTTCGTTGATTTATCTGCAATTCTCCCTCACGCCTCTTGTATCTCCCTATAATCCCCTTCTGTTTTTCCAGGCCTCCTCTTCAAACCTCAGCAAGGCAAATAAATCCTGGTTGCCCCTGTAGTTGGTGACCAGCTGGGTTTCCATGGGGTTTGCTCCCCTGCTCCCCAAAACGCCTCAGCACCTCCAATAGCCCCTGTCATGGGAGCAGCGCCTGTGCCATGGGCTCACCCCACAAGGTGCTTTCTGACCTGGGAAATCCCTAATTCTGATGCATTTTTCCCATGATAACTTCCCTTTTACCCGTTAATTTGTTCCCAGTCCCTCGTGTTCAGCCCAAAGCTCTCAAAAGAGTTTATTACTGTTTGTATTTGGTTTTGTTATGGTTTGTTTCTTGCAACACAAACAAGGAAAGCTGTGGGAAGGAGAGAGGGCACTGCCAGAGCAACCATCCTACAGTCTGTAGACACCAC
This sequence comes from Gymnorhina tibicen, assembly GCA_013399875.1. NCBI lineage: Eukaryota > Metazoa > Chordata > Aves > Passeriformes > Artamidae > Gymnorhina > Gymnorhina tibicen. Next base: position 1,767,811 of record VXAZ01001058.1, on the reverse strand, counting down.
CTAATACGTGTTTCCACTTCATTTTTACCAGAATATTACCTTTCATTGAAAGGCAGTAAAAGCATTAAAGCATTTTGTAGGGGAGGAAGAAAAGCTTACGGCTTTATTAGGCTGAGAGGCCCATAATAGATCACTACAGCTTCACTATCCATCTTCAGCACCAGTGTGGGGAGTAAGTTTTGGAAGAACCAGACTAGTCCTGCATGGAACGAATGGGATGGGGGATGAGCACCTCTCAGATTCCACCTGGATCTCTGGAAGTGGGGTCACTTCCTTGTCAGCACTTTGTCAGTCTGCAAGATTTCTCACTTTGGATTTTCTTTCACGTGTTGGATATAAAATCCTACCTAAAGATGTGCAGCAGTGGTGGAGCAAAGTCTAAATGCTTCGCAGAGCTGCCCTAAAGGTGAGGTGGGGCCCTTGGCTGTGTGCAGGGTTTGGGCTGATGAGGGGGACAGGACGAGGTGCTGGTCCTGTCTACCCCAGCCGAGGGTCAGTGCTGGGTTTGAGCTGCACAAGGGAATTGTTTCCTACTTCCCTGTGCACCCCAAAACTCCCCTGAGCCCTGTGCTGCTGCAGGGCTCGCACACGGCTTTGGGATGCCCCTCGCACGCACCTTCGCACATTTCTTTCACTGCAAACACAGTGACCCCCCCAAGGGCCAGGGGCAGCCCCTGTGCCTCCACCTGGCAAACCCAACATCCCCCCACGCTCTCCAAGGAAGAAATGGGATCTCTAAAGCAGCTGATTCCCTTATTTCGGATCACCAGATTTCCACTAGCAGCTGAATGTTCAGGTTTTATTTTATTAAATCAAGTACCAAGAGCAAAATGCTCTTCATTAGTGCCTTTTATGCATTTTATACACTTATTTATTAGTTTTATCTTCTTTGAGGAAACCAAATCTTTGTGTTCCCTTGGGTTTTGTTTTTTCCCTGCCTGTGTGGGTCCGGTTCCTCCAGCCTGAGGTTGATTCCCATGTGCTCTCAGGCTGCTCTACATTTCCCTACATGGGAGATAAGCATTTATTCACGTTCATGTTTGTGTGGAGAGGTAAAATATTAGAGTTAAATTTTTTATGACATTCCTAGGAGTGGTTATGGAGCAAACAAGATTACAGCAAGTACTACAGAAAAGCTTGTTTATGCAGGGAGGGAAAAAATCAAACTCGGAGATGTGTTTGCAAAACTGTGGGAGAGCCCAGGGGATGGGTTCAGTGTTCTCTCTCCTTTCTTTCCCTATCTTGCTGGTTTTACTGCGAACACAGCAACTACTCCCAGCAATAAGGGCTGAGTGGATTTTGAGCGAAATTCCAGTTCCAGCAGTGGGATATGTTTGCATTCCAAGGGAGAGGACAGGGGCAACGCTTGGCTCCATTGGCAAAGTGCCACCGAGGGCAATCCCGCTGGGATGGGGGTGTGGGGCACACTGGGCACGCTGCTGGTGCGGCTGGCACTGCCCTGGGCGTGCTCCTCACTCCCACTGCGCACCCCCTGGGATGCCCTTTGCACATCCATAGGGTGCCCTCAGGCTCCTGAGACTCCCTTTCCACACCTCTGAGGAACCCTCTGCACGCCCCCATGCTCCTCGGGACACTCTCACATTCCTTGGGATGCCCTTTGCACAACCCTGGGACGCTCTTTGCACACTCCTTGGGACACTCTTGCACTCTTTGAACAGCAATGCCCTTTGTGCAGCCTTTAGGATGCTCTGACGCAGCTTGAGATGCTCTGACACCATTCGGGATGCCCTGACACCGCTCGGGGTGCCCTCGCACCGTCCGGGATGCCCTGACACAGTTTGGGATGCCCTGACACCGTTTGGGATGCCCTGACACCGTTCGGGATGCTCTCACACCGTTCGGGGTGCCCTCGTACCGTTCGGGATGCTCTCACACCGCTCGGGGTGCCCTCGCACCGTTCGGGATGCTCTCACACCGTTCGCGGTGCCCTTTTCCCCCCCCGGCTCCCCGTGCCCGCC